>LKNJ01001621.1:85183-112969 GCA_002120245.1 Maccullochella peelii
TTTATTTATTTATTTATTTTTTTTGCGCAAAACATGATGAAGAGGAAAAGTTGCTAAATCCTTAGCATACCATCATCATTCTGCTGTAATCTTACTCAAAGAGAAAGAAAAGCCACAGATGTGGTGTGGTATGTCTTTAGTTTCCATGAGGACAGAATGAATGGAAAGTGAGGGGGAGGGAGTGACAGCAGGAGTACAGCCACTAAGGTGAGGTGAGGAGGAGTGTGAGAGCAGGGTGATTTTCCTCAACAGGAGTCCAAGAACCAACCAACAAAGAGTATGGAGTAGTGGTTGTGTTGCTGCGTGAAATTAGATTGTCTGAATAGAAAAGGTATAAACAGCCCCGAGGCAACTAATTAGTGTGAATTTACTGAAGGTCCATTAATGAGCAGCCAATGCCCCACCAAATAAATGAAAAAACAGTGTTTCCCAGTTGAAAATGTATTTGTGGTGGTCGAACAGGTTGGGTGGTGAGGTGGGGCTTTACACTGGAGAGCTGGCTGCAGAACATTAAATGCAAACATCCAATTAGGGAGGTTGTGCTTTCCAGTCTATATGATTTTATATGGATGCAGCGTTTTGGCACACTAGTTCACACTTTGAAAAGCATTTCTACTCCAATTTTTGAAAGGAAGAAATAATCATAATGATGATAATAATAATAATAAACATATTCTTGGATGAGTCATGATCTGTAAGGATGGACTTCCCAAAAAATGTTTGTATGTCGACAACACTGAACAATGTTGTGTAAATGACAACACCCTGAATGTTCTGACTATGACACACAACACACACAAATACAGGTACACAAACACATACAACTGAGTCTAAACTTACAGCTCCCAGACTCCTGTGTCTCTTCTTCTTCTCCGTTTCTCTCAGCCTCTCTCTGACTGCTCCAGGTAAACTGACTTGGCTGGCCGGATGCTCTGGGTAAACTGAGTGAAGGAGAGGAGAGGCGAGAGAGAGAAAGAAAGAAAATGGTTGGGGTAGGAGGAACTAGAGAGGCAAACGAAAAAGAGCGAGGATTTTCACAGAATCACACACACAACAAAATATCCCTAGAAAAGATATGAAAACCAACCTCTCCTTCTTTACCTTGTGCTTCGGACACCGCAGTGAGAAGTTATCTTCGTTCAGAGAGCAATCTGGAAGAGGGACAGAAAATATTAGTACTCTGCAGATATGCCACACAGAGCTCTTACAGTAAAAATATATATTTATGTTTAACAGTAGGCTAGACTTTAAACGCACAAACATCCATAATTGGGAAACAGTGTTTTACATTAACTCACTTCGTACAGAGCGCCTGTATTTAATCCATCTACTCACCTGCTTCAACAGCGCACAGGTAGTGGTAGCGGAGTGTACAGCCTTTGCTGTAGCAGCCCAGGGTTGAGCCAACCATCTCACAGTATGAGCAGCACTGAGCATAGACAGACAGAATGGCAAAGAAGAAATCAATACATCTTAAAACTGTATTAAACAGTGAAGAACAGCTAAGGGCCTTGCAAAATGATAAAAATCTATAAACACATAACACTTAATACACTGTAGAGCATTTGTTATGCGTGATTTCATAACATATACTATAACATATGAACCACTGACATGTCTGTGTGTCAAGTTAACACTGGAATACAAAAACTGCCTTTTAAAACACTTACAGTCAACACCAGAAATAACAAGTTACATATCTGAAATATCCCAAAACAAAACAGGTCAAATAGATACAGAGGACACTCACTGTTTCTCTGGCACCATCTAGTGCCTCCTGCAGGCCATACAGTCTCCCATTGACAAGGTACACTCCACTGGTCCACACTATACATCCTTCGTGGACCCACAGCTCCTCTGGGTCCATGGGCATCTGAGGCAGCTGGGCGAGTTGTGCCAAGGGTCCCAGGGAGTCCAAGGCCGGTGGAGGGGGCTGGAAGGGCAGGGATGCCTTACTGTTGGATGGCACCATTCTTGGGGAATCCTCACTAGATTTGTGCCTCCTTTTAAAGCGGGGATGCGAGGTCAGCTTTCTGTGTTGAGGTCGTTGTTGAGCTTCTTCTGTTGGATGCTGCAGCTGCTGTTGTTTTTGAGTCTGCTGCTGGTCAATCTCAAGGTCTGGCTCTCTCTTAAGCTCAGGGATAGGTCGGATATCTAGATTCATGTCCCAGGTTAGAGATGTTGTTTTACTGGTGGTGGGGGAGGGGGAGGAGGAGGCGGTGTTACTGAGCTTGCCAGCCACATGCATCATCATTTCCTCTCTAGCAACTATGGAGGCAGTTCTGACTGTAGCAAGAGATGTTGGGTTTGAATCTAGGCTGATGGCATAGTCACTCTCAGTTGAGGGCTTGGAAAACTGACCATCTTGTGTTTGTATGTCTTGGATAGTGCTCAAAGCATTCGAGCTTATGTCTGAATGTGGTCCCGTTTTGTTTGTGCCTGTGGTTGCTTGACATTGTCTGACCTGGGGCGGGTTCTTGGGGAGCTTTGCAGCATATTCAGCTGGATAGAAAGGCCCATAGAGATCTCCAAGGTGTTTGTAATTTGCCCATTTCTGACACAGGCAGCAAAGCAGGCGGCCAGAATGACTAGTTTCTGTAATCACGGGGCCTGAAACAACATAGCCAGATGAAGGAAGTGCTTTTCCTGACTGAAGTGTAGTTTCCACCTCGTCTGTCTCTCTTTTCTCTGATTCTCTGTCTTTCCTAGATAACTGCGAGGAAAGAGCTGAGGTCAGGAGAGAATCAATTCCACTCCCGCCTGCTTTCCCTCCGACTGCACTACGCTCTCCTTTCATCTTGTCCTCCTCTGCATTTACAATGGTGCACACTGCCCCAATCTCTGGTATTTTGTTCTCCACATGTATGTGGGGAACAAATGGGCCCTTTCGATTTGGGTCCACAAAAACTCTATTTGTGCCAAGCATCCCTCCTGCCCCTAAAGGTGTATCTGGATCATCTTTGGCCACTGATGGTGACGTTGCTGCTGCTCCTCTCCTTCTCCTCCTCTGACGTCCTCTTGCTTCTAGTGGCTCATTTTCATCTTTCACACCTCTGCGTCTCCTTCGCACAGGTTTGACCTCAATCTCTGGCTGTGTGTCCTCACTCTCGATATCCACTTTTACTACCTGGGTTAAAATGGGTGGGGCCAGCGGTGGAGCGTTGCTATTGTCTGTCAGAGGGGGTGCTGCAGGGGCTGGTGTGCTGCTTGAAGTCTGCACTGTCGGTGGGGTTGTGGCAATAGCTGTAGTTGGAGTGGGTGGGGCTGGAGGAGCACTCAGAGTTGTGCTCTGACCCTGGGCTTGAGTCTGGCCCTGTGTCTGTGTTTGGGCTGGGTTCTGGGCCCGTTTTTGTTTATTCACACTCCCTACAGGCCTGCCCTTCTTCTTGCCAGATGGGAAATAGCCTTTAGGCACGGTACTCTCTGGTAGCTTAGAATCTTGTGGCGACAGACTGGACCTACCAGAGGACATCTGATGTTGCCTATTCAGCATGTGTCCTTGGTGGGGTGGGGTGGTTCCATAGTAGTCACTGCCAGGATAATCATCAAATCCAATGCCAGATTCTTGAAGTTTCTGTCGAAGAAGATTAGCAGCAGACTGCTCTCCTCTTCTTGTCTCAAGCTGCTGGTAAGTGTTGGTGAAATGTTGAATGTCAGACAGGGCGGATGAAGATGGAGGTGGGGAACCCTGGACTGGGCGAGGGAGAGGCGGAGGAGGGGGTAAAGGTCCGAGCAAAGCGAAATCTTCCTTGTCACCAGATGCTGATGCCACAGTGGCTCCTAATCCAAAGTCAAAGTCTTGTTGTTTAAGGGCTTGGGAGGTCTGATGAGGATCACATGGGTAGGCAGACGGAGGTAGAGGCCCAGTCTCATCAACTACTCTGAAGGGAATCATGTCATTTAATGAGTGACTTTCATCCATGTAACTATCATCCCCTCCTGTGACCCTAGGGAAATGTGCTAAGTCTTGGTCCTGTGAATCATTAAACAGTGGTATCTCTGAATGAGAGAAGCCTGGGTAATGATTTGACTCATCATCAGCATGGCCTGCTGGCTTTTTAATATTTGGTGTGATTTTCTGCACTATTGCCTCCAGTTTCAAACCTCGTCCTTTCCTGGGAGGCAAAACCTTGATATTACCACTTGAAGGAGATAGAGGTTGTGAATAGGTATTCTCTCCGAGCAGAGGGGAAGAGAGCCTGGGACATGGGATATCTGAACTGGATGAGTCATCTTCATTGTGATGGCTAGACTCAGACTGAGCCCCAGGGGAGTGATGTGAATTTATGGCAGCCCTCTGCTGAGATGCATCCTGAAGTTGCCTTTTGGCGGGAATAGGAGAGATAAAAGAACGAACTCTCCTTCGCAATATTAGTGGATTTGTGTCTCCAGGACCCCCAGCTTTAGTCTGACGCTGCACCTGTGGCTGAGTGGAGTTCATGTCAGCAGAAGGCTTAGTGGAGCTGGATGGAGGGGGTGGGCAGGGATGTTTGGCTTCCTCTGCGGCTCCTCTGGAGACCTCAGGTTCGGCAGCATTTTGGCCATGAATCATTTGTGGAGGAACAGGGCCGTGTGAAGCTACAGGAACAGGGGGAGGGGGAGGGGGAGGGGGAGGAGGAGGTGGGGGAAGTTGTGTTCTGTAGTAGGAGTCTCCCTCAATCATTCTAGCGCTTTCTCTTCCAGGGTGTGTTGACTCCCACATTTTCAAATCAAAGTAAGCATTTTGATGATGGAGTGAAGTTTTGGTTGCATGTTGTTCACCGGGAATGTCAGCCATCCTCTGTCTCTGTTCTGATTGGCAGACCTTATGTCTTCCTGGAGAAGAACCAGGCTGAATCATCATTTCCTTTGATGGCCTGTTCATTGCTTTTACCCAGTCATTCATGTCATGGGGGTGATGAGGGGGGCCACGAGGGTGAGGATACATTTGAAGCTTATTTGTGGATTGAGTCTGGGGGGATAAATTGTGGTATGAATGGTGGGAGGGAAAATGGGGGTTACTGCGTGGCATCATATTCCCTTCTCTTGTATCTCCATATCGATATCCAGGAAAACTGCTGCCACTGGCAGTTGATAAATCAACCCCATGAAGATAGGACTGATGCCTTGTAGGTGAAGATAAAGGATTAGTGCTCATAGGATGAGAAGACAAGGGGGTAATATCAACATTACCTCGCCTATATGGGTCAGCATTCATTACAACAGATGAGAGAACAGACTTGGAATGATACTCCATATCAGCCTCATTAGCTCCACCACTGCCATGATGATCAGTATGTAAATTTGCAGCGTCTGGGCCAGCCTCTTTTGATGCCATTTCCATTTTCACCACTTGTTTCTCTCCAGTATCCTTTTTACTCAGATCATTGGCTGCTGCTGGAGAGGAAAATGGCTGTTGAATCACAGAGGCTCCACTCTGACTTTTCTCCCGCTCTCTCTCTCTGTCACTTTCCCTGTCCCTTTCTGGTGTGCTGCGTCGGTTTGGCGACACATCACAGATGACAGAGCGCCGCTCTGATGGGGCTAATATGGAGCCTGATGATTTTTGAGACTCAGTTTGCCCAATGCTGCCTGTTAGTGGCTCTGGCTCTTGCAAAAGGAGCTCCTGCACAGCAGATGATGGAGTGGACACATTAGATAATGCTTTTCTCTGTGGTAGAGAATAGTCAGCTAAGTTTATATGTTTCGGTGGGGGTTGCTGAGACTCTGTAGCCTGTGGTAAATGACTCTGGGACACACCCACTTCAGTTTTTTCAGCATTTTGCAATATCTTCGAGTTGGACACTTCTGACTTCACTGAGAACTCAGGATCTGTAGTAAAATCAGGCTCACTTCCATGCCTCTGGTTTGGATGTTGGGGCTTTCCAGAGCTACCCATTTGGGCAGAATGAGCCGAAGCCTCAGTCACTCCACTTTGCATCCTCATACTTTCAGTAATGCTATACGGGTGTCTGGTTTGAAACTGTTGTTGTACTTGGAGGTGGGCAGGAAATGCCTGCTCTGGTCTGCCATAGCGTCTATCTAAATTGTAACCTTGAAGAACCTCTTGTAAAAGGCTTGGAAATTGCTGCATTTGAGAATTATCCTCATGACCTTTAGCTCCTGCTCCTTGCCCTCTCTTCACCAAAGCCTCTGCTACAGACCCAGCATCTTTTGGATGCACAGGGCCATAACCGGTTTGTGATGGTTGGTACCCCAAGTATCTGGAATTTGATTCCATTACACCCGCTGGGCCAGCCCTCCCTCTGTTCTTCATTGACAAATCTGAGCCATATGTTGATTCTGGGTGGCCATATTTATGTGGTCCAGACTGAGGAGGATTTAGAGGCCGTCCAAAACTTGATTTCTGGTGAATGGAAGAATATAGACTCAGATCTACACCTTCCTCCCCATTATGACTGCTTGACTCTCTTAAGTAACACTGTTTCACTTCTATGCAGTTGTCTTGGGGATGCTTGCCCTTTTCAGTGTGACTTCCTTCAGACCGAGCAGAAACAATCACACCAACACTGCTGGCACTCTGCTGTTCCTCAGATGTGTGCTTTTCTTCCCTCTCATTATTGTGTAATCTGGATGCAGCGTGCAACCTATTTTCTTTGTCCTGACCATTTTGTGTATTTACTTCTCCATCTCGTTGCATTTGGCTACTGCCTCTCTCTGTTTTCTGAACTACGCCTTCATTTTCATGTTTGATGACTTCACTTTTAATTTCTGTTGTCTTCCTATGGCCACCTCTGTGGTCATTATATGTTAAAACAGGCTCTGAGACACAATTTGTCTGTGGAGGAGGAATACTGGAGGAGGTGGATGAGGGGGACGAAGAAACTGGAGGTGTTGAATGTGAAGTTGGGCCAGTCTCTGATGATTGACATCCAAAGGATGGAGATGATAATGAAGACGGAACGTGAGCTTCATTTGCTTTTGTTTCAGAAACAATTGGTTTTGACGGTGGATCAGAGGTGACTGTTTTAACATTTGATGCTTGTCCAGTCTGTGTTTGACTCTGAGATGGAGGGTGATAGCCAGTTGGTTCAGATCCACTGCTTGCACCACTCATCTGCCTCACCCTCCCATGTTCCCTCTCAGAAAACTGCTCCTCACACTCCACCTTGGTCCCTGATGAGCCTCTAACTGACATCAATGAGGTGTCTTCATCAGCACCAGCATCCAAGCTGGCACCATCACCCATCCCCACTGCAATTCCATCTTTAACTGTGCTAGTACTTGAGGCTGCACTTGCATTTCGACTCCTTGGTTGTGATGGGGGCACGCCGTGTGTTGCCTGTTGCATCTGCCCCCCATCTTTCCCCTTCTTCTGTGAAAGCACTGTGTCAGTGAGGAGCATGTGCTGGACTGTGTTTGGTAAATTGGCTACTTGTGAGCTCAAGGCATTAAGACTATTCAGGCCAGCATCCTGCATTTTGTCAAGTGGAGAAGATGAATAAACAGAGGAGCTTTCCTCTCGAGATCCAATTCCTGTTCCTAGACCGATTTTGTTGCGGCCTGTCGGAGGAAGACTGCTCCCTCCAACTGCATTCATGCTGTGAGCTTTATGACTGCCACTGCTACCACAACTACTGATGCTGCTATTTGAGTTGGGAGTGGGACTTAACTGAGGCATGGTCTGCAGTAATCTACCCTGACCATGGCTGCTACGGGGGTTTGATGTAGGAGGATGTGAAGGACCATGACCTGAGGGGTTTCCATGTGGCTCTGAGACACCCATCAAAGGGGAAGGAGAGGAGCTACAACTTGGGGAATGCATCGCAGATGCAGCTGGAGAGGGGTTGGATATTGGGCTAAAGTTTTGGTTAATTTGGGTTTGTTGAGCATTGGGATGCATTGGGGATTTGGCTATTTCTTGAGATGCTGCTTGAGGTATACTGGGATTGGAGGCTTGATGATGTTTAGCATATACAGAGCCTGGAGAGGGGCCCTGGTGTTGCATCTTAAGAGAGTTGTCATAACCTACTCCTAAATTGTGCTGTGAGTTGCGGTGCTGTAGTGTGGCTTGCTTGTGAAGTGAATGTGTCTGTGGGGAATATCCAGGATAATTTGAAGCATGGTAGCTCTGTTGAACATTCTCCATTGGCCCCACATTGTTAGCAGCAACTGAACTGGAGACTGAGTTTGAACTGGAGTTGACACTGGGAGAACTGTTGACTTTGGGATCGAACCCAGTGCCAGCAGGCCCGTCGAGATATCTCTGTGGAGGGGGGCTGTACATTCCTGATGACCCCGTGGATGCTCCACCCTGTGGGGAGTAGTGTGGGTACTGAGGGGTCATTCTGTGCCCAGAGTGTGGATAGCTCCTATGCTGCTGTCCATGGTGGACAGCTGGGAAGGTTTGCCCATGCTGGCGGTGCTGCATCTGAGAACCTGGCACTGACTGCATCACAGGGTTCTGACTCATATTGTACTGATGAGAAGGAGAGAACGCTCCAGCACCAGCACTTCCACCTGAACCAGCACTGGAGCCATAGTCTACTGGATATGGTGACATCAGGCCAGATGATGGTGCAGAGCCAGATCCAGCATGCCGGTACTGGTGAGGTATATGTCCATCAATACTAGGGTACCCAAAGCCTGCCCCATAACCCATGCCCCCTCTTCTGTGCCTGTCCTTTCCACCCATTGAAAAATAATAATCCATGACGTCCTTCCTGTAAGGGTTGTTAGTGTTGCCACTGTGAATGTTACCCTGTGTTGGCGGTGGCTCCACAGCTCCTCTGTTTCTAGCACTGTAAGCAAGCATGTGACTTGCTTGACTCGGATGGTGATGGCCTCTGTGCAGGCTCTGCTGTTGAATCCCTGCGTAATCATCTGTCATCCTTGGGGAGATCTGGGGGTCTGCTGGCTGAGGGGGATACAGAGGTCCCCCTCCACCCCTCCCACTGAACCCTGGGGGGAGAGAGGGGGGAGCCGGACTGTTCGAAAAATTCTGCATTGTTTTTCCAAGTTTGAATTAAAAACGGAAATATCTGTCAGTGTCTATACCAGGGAATGCTTCTGATCAGAAACTGGAAGGCTTATGGCAGTAACCATAAATGACAAAGAGAGTCTATGGCCTGGCAGTATAACAAGGAAATGCTTTCGAAATCCACCAAAGAGTTCAAGCTGAGGAATATATATTGCAGATGTTATAACTTCTTTGAAGCAAAAAGTTGGTAGGGAGGTTGAACAGACGATGTTTTCATCAATATATGAAAAGGCCAAAAGCTAAAAATCTTACTTCTTCAATGTGATGACGGTATGGTTGTTTTCATTTAAAAAAAAAAAAAAAAAGGTTCACTCAACAGCTGGATCTTAAAAAATGGAATAAAAAAAAAAAAAAGATATGTAGTGAAGAAGGTTTCTACTGCATAAAAATACAAGACTAAAATTGTGCAGTCATTCCCATGGAGCTGAAGCAGTTTGGCACTGAGCAGGCAATATCATGGACGACTGACACGCCACAATGTGAGATGTTCAACCTCAAGTGTCTTTACGTGCAAATGCTCTGGTATAATAACAGCTCAAGGAAACCGAGCTATGTTAGGATTAAATTGTGTTGTGATCCATAGCAACTTGTGGCGCAAAAAAACCCCCAACTCAATAAAACCATTGAGACTGTGTTCCGTCACAACAATCCTTCAATTCGTCAATATGTGTAAGTTTGCTGGGACCTGACTCACACCTGTGTGAGACGAAAACTGAAGTAACTCGAATCAAGAGGTCTGAATACAGACCCTCACTAAACACTCCCAGAGGCAAACACTCCATTGATATTCTCATCAGCTCCTGGATGCAGAGTGTAATAGTTTTTAAAATGGTCTTTTTCTTGATCATTCCCTTCAAATACTGTTTTTTTTCCCCTCTTCTTTTTTTCTAATGCATGCATTCCCTCGTACTGTAGAAGTCTTTGGTCCCTATTTAGTAATTGTTCTTTCCTTGACTCTGTGTTCAGATTCTTCTTGGTGCTCTCCTGTATCTTCAGCATGTAGCTGTCTTACCTTACCTGTTTTTTTCTCTCAACCGTCATTTAATTCTACCTAGTTCCATGGCAACAATTTTTCAAAAGGAGAGTAATCCATTTATTCCACTTCAAGTTCGGTCAATTCAAGCTCCCGTTTTCTGTTTCTCTTCAGTATTTCCATGCAGATAAGTTCATTTTCCAGGAGGTGCTGACCAGAAGCCTTCACAACTCTGCAAAAGATGAATCAAAAGAGTTAGAAGGCAAAAATGAAAAGGAACCATTTATTTACAATACCTTGCGCTAAACCTCTGTAATTAAATAATTATCAAGAGAAATGCACTGTGGTCATACAATAATACTAAAAAGCATTTTTGGGCTAGTTTACTATTCTGTATTTTTATTCAGCAATTTCATTTCAACAATTCAGTGGTAAAGCATGACATATTTGCCAATACAACTACAACCAAAATGTATTAAATTAGTTTTGAGCCTTTGTTTAGGCCTTCTGTACCTTTGATGATCTTATTTCCTAATAGCTGAGGCTGTGTTCATTCAAAAAGAAAAACACAGTGCTGATCCACGATCACATCAGCATTACCCACAAGTGGATTTATTTTTAGTGGTCCACCTCAGTAATCACACAGGTCCATCCAATAGATTCACCAAACCGACAAAAATGTTAACATTACTTCCTTGTTGCATACACTATCCATTCTTCACTTCACTACTTAAAAGGCTTGCTGGCCTCATATAAACACTCCTATTTTAACATGCACTGAGAGTACAGCCTTTACTGTGGTTGGAGCTTTAACAATACATGCCTAAGATGTCTCTTCTGACTGATAACAAACAGGGTCGGTGGAGAGAAAGTGGATTAGCGGCAGCATGCAATTAAGGCAACAAAGTAACATAGACAAAGTCACAAGCACTACTTCACAAGTAAACAAACAGCCTCGTGGAGCCAAAACAGAAGCAGTCCATCTCCCACCTCTTTAAAAAAAGACTAAAGACCATTAACTTTGGTGCATTTAACTTGTTTAAATGGGCTTTAATTATTATGGGCGATCATTAAAAGGGATGACACCACCTTTATGGGGTCAGCACCCATAATTGCCATGCGTGACACAGCCTCTATTGTCTCCCTCTGATACACTGTAAAATGGTTTATGGCCTTAACGCAACTTTGGGTGACTTTTGTTGTAGTAGTATAGACTTACTCTGAGCCACACAGTAACAAGCCCTCACAGTTTATGATTATAACTATTAGTATACCTGGTGTGTTTTTTGTCTGTCAATCTTATCATTAGTGTGAACCTATCTTCAACAATGTAATGTATTGTATTTTACCACAGTGTAAGTGATGAGCAGTTGAATTAAGAACGTGGAAAAACAGGACCAGGAGGGCTACAAAACAAACTGGTCATATACCTTGTAAATCAAATTGAGTTAAACATACTGCACACAGGTCTATGTCCAAGTGCCACATATAAGGGTAAAAGCTAGTGGGTGATGCAGTGCAAAATTAGTAAAGTTAGAAGGACACTATTGATCTCCATCCGTCTTTGAGCCCATATCTTGATTACTAATTAATCACAGCAGTTCACTGTGCACGACCAGGCAGCAGCATTCACAATACACAGAACAGTGCAGCATTAATAAAAACTGGCTCAATGCAGTCTGTCAGCAAGTCAATCAATTGCATAGCTGCCTAATTGATATGAGCATACGCAATGTTTTTTACAGATAACGATGAAACGCCAGCTCTGTTATATTTTGATGGTCTGTCGTCTCAGATTGTCATCAACACAACACTTGCTTTTGTACCATAGCCTTAGTAGCTACATTAGCCAACAGCAAGGTATACGCATTACAATTAGCCTCGTACTGCTGCCTCTTTCAGCTTTGTAAGCTTAGCGTTAGCTAAAATACCTCACATACTGCAAATTAAATATGCGAGCTAGCCGCATATGTTTGAAGCTAGCTAAGCTACAAACCAACTAGTTAGCACCGTAGCAAGCTAGCTAATGTGCGTTTATTACATTATCCAAAGCAGTTGAGAACATGCACAAAACGTTTGTTATAGCAGGCTAAAGGCACGGGGCAGCCAAGCAGCGTTTAGCTACAACAGAGAGGTGATTAGGTGCAGATGTTTCCCCCTCAGAAATTCAGTGGGGCTGTGAGTAAATGGGTTAGCTAGCATAAATAACGTATACTGGCAAGAGACCTGGTGTGGGTAAGGTTACTGCAGAACATTATCATCACGCAGCCTGGCATTTTCCTTGAATAAACAGAGCTAACGTTTACCAGGGAGAGGCAAGTCAGTCAGGAGACAAGCTAGCTAACATACACTGAATGCATACCTGAAAACGTAGCAATACAAGGCCCCTCGAAGACTGAAAGGCTGTTTTGTGACAATCCCGCTGCTGTGGCAGGAAACCCCAGTCTTGAGTCGACTGCTCCGCCGCTTTTCCCTCACCCTTTTGAGTCCAGACAACCCCGACCAGCGGCGGCGAAGTCGGGGGGCCCGTCACGACACTCAGATCCCGGGCCTTTCTTTCGATTTCCCCTTTTTTCTTTTGTCCTCACCTCCAAAAATGATGAGAGCAGAGCACAATCGGGGTGCCTGTAGGTCCCGTAGCCAGTGAGGTCCATACACCCCCGCCCCCTCCCCTCTTGTTCCCTCGGCTCGCTCTCCCTCTTTCACACACCGCTTAGGTGATTCCACCTATCTCGAACTAAAATTAAACACATTGCCATCTCACAAGCCTCCACTAACACATGAAGACCTCAAGCGTCAGTTTCCGTCAGCAAATTGCATTTGCATGCCTTCATCAGTAGCTCGACCTATTCGTTTTCCTGTTAGACTACTGTTTTTTTTCTTGCAACAGAAAGACCGCCTTGAAAATGCATACACACTGATATTCCTGCACCCCCTCCCTCATCTCTCTCCATCACATCCCTCCAACTCCCCTCCCTCTCTGAAGCCTTTGCTATTTCACTGCTTTTCACCCATTTCTACCATAAAATCTAAGATTATACTAATATTGCAAATGCAATTTTTGTATGTCTGGGCTTAACGTTTTATCACAGCTCCTTTGTTCTTATTTCATCTCAAGTGAAAATGAATTAGGGTAGCCTAATGAAGCCACCAGGGTACAAAGGCAATATGGAGAGGAGCCAGGGTTGAATGGAGTGGAAGGTCCTGTCTGAAATTAATAAGTCAATAACAGATAAAAGACAATTTGTGAGCAAATAAGTATGCCTGCATTAGAGGAAGATTGCAGTGCGATGGGTGAAGCTTGTTAAGTTTATTGTGGTCTCTTAATGCTGAAACGCAGACCCATTGTACACACAGTGCAGCTATATTGGGGGGGGGGGGTTCCACAAAGAAAAGCCACTGAAATCATTACCATGATATCTAGCCATTGGTTAATGTTTGACACAACATACTCAGAGCATCATCATGGCCAGAACAACAATGGAGGTGCTACAAACAGAATCCCATTCCCATTAAATTTATTGTGTTGTCTCTGCCTGAGCTTATCTGCTCTCACACAGGGCCAGTGAGTGCAGTGCAGACCCACTCATGCTCCCCTATACCATCATAATGATGTGCCCTATGCCCCCCCATCCACGGTGCTGCACTTTTAATGTACTGCTGTGTGTCATACGTGCACACACACACACTCACCATGACATACATACATACAAAAAACATGCACATTCAAAGACACACAATCACAAAAATCCAGTCTGAAATGCACAAACACCCACAAACAGCATACACACACATGCAGTCACTCACTTAACCTGTCAATCACAAGAGTAAAATCTCTCCCAGTTTCTAAACAACAGTTCAATACATTTCATTCCCTTGCAGATACACGTCTATTTCTATCATAGTTGCCATAGCAACTGCATCACAGAGCCTTAACTGTGGATAATTTTCAGGCTACGTATCTACACTTGCTTTTTTACATGTGCGATTTCATGAAGACACTCTTGTTTGCTGGTACAAATCTTCAACCATGAATCACTTGCAAGCAGTTGTGTACTTGTATTGCCACTAAGTCGAAGTGAAAGAGCTGAGAGGCGAGATAAAGGGCATTGATACTCTGAGCCAGCAAGTCAGCCAGCCAGGCCTATCCAATCAACAGGAACGCCTGCTGGGATACACACAGACTCTCTCCATCACGGACAAGGTCACAAAATCTTCTATAGAGGAGGCTCAAAGTACACAGTCGTAAAGAAAGCAACCAGTTTTGAACGTGCTCAATGTCCTCCACATCTTTCTTACAAACACAGTCCTACAGAACCGTCCTCTCGCTTCTGTTGCGTTGCCAAAGTTTGATGCTTTTTACAGAAAATGCACCATTGCCACCACATACTGCAAGTCTGCTCTGCCACCGTAGTTACAAAGAAATGATTCTGATGAACAGTTCCCTTTTCTCTCTAAGCGTATATCTTTCAATTTGCTGATAGGTTTTGTTTTTAAATTGTGTTGGTACAAACCTAGAGTCACCTTTGAGACAAATTTTAAAAATTAAAAAATAAGAGATCCTGCATTGACTTGAAAACTTCTGCCATATAAATCATTCATAGATTTATTCATATAATATTTATATTTTCAGTTTATAGTGGGAAAACAATGTTTTCTGCCTGAAGAGGACTCTTTATGGAGAAGTTGAATAGCGCCCACGTTGGTTTTGTTGTCTTATATCCATTGGTAATGGTTTTCAATTTAAAATGATAATAAAACATGAGAACTTCAATTTTATTTGACTGTATTTCCATGACAAGAAACACCTCAAGGCTGTAATGCATTGTGTAGCTAATGGCTGATACTGTCACGACTCGTGTCCTCTCCAGCACAGAATGTGCTTGCAGGAATGGCTGAAATGTTATAGATCCTTGATCCCAGCTAGGTAAACTTGTGAATATACTACACGAGAGCCATTGCATGAGTCAGCAAAGTCTGCATTTCCATTTTGACACCATCTACTTTTACAAGAAATCTGAGCAAATGTCTGCACTCAGTATAGTGAATATGGAAGCCCTCACACAAAAATTAAGTGCATTGCCCTTGAAATGCCAAAACTAAAGGAGGACATTTTGCATCAGCGCAAACATTTATATAGAATTAATTTGTGTTGAATGTGCCTGTCTGCTTTTCTACAGGTCTACATTGTCCGCAGGCCTGAGACGCAGGCAAGTTGGATGTCACTCAAGCAAGTGAATGGGCAACTAAAGCTCAGCTGGCACATAGCTCTATACCCTGAGTGCATGGAGAGAGGAATAGTGGATAAGTGCCTGCGCTGTGTGCTCACTGCTCACAATCTGCTCTTAAGTGTCATTTTTATGTGAAGGTGTGAGGCTGGATGGAAGGTTCTTTCTGCTACTGATTATGCCTGTGGATATAATAACCAATAATGACATCACTATGAGTGCTGCTGCTTTGGGTTCGTACAGCTTTGTAAGAGTAATATCTAAGCATTTTTCAAGCACTTTCAAGGTACCTAAACCAAACATTTCCAGACTCTCAAAGCCTTGATCATCACACCCAAATTGTTAGAACAAATTCAACTGCAAAAAATATTACAGACTTCAGCAGTCAATGTATATTGTCACTTTGTTTATTTGACCAGCTGTTCATATTAACTTTAATTGTATATTTTGATCGTGATTATTTAATGCTTCCTAATTTCCAGAGTAAGGGATCAACAGAGGACGTATCTAGCTATGAATGAAGAAAAGAACTTTCATTTGTTATATTATGTTGAAAATCAAGCATTTTTCAAGGAGTGTATTCAAATGCAAGCATTTTCCTAACCTTGAAAATATAATGGTTAAAATGAAGCATTTTCCAAACTTTCAAGACTTTGTACGAACCCTGTTGATAACATTTGTAAGAATCACTTGTTCCCCCAGTAGAACAGTCACTACTGGGGGAACAAATGGCCCTTAAAATATACTGTATATTATATTGGTGTTAGTTTTATATGAACACTAATAACAAATATTCCATTCCACATTCTATTTTTTTTTTATAGGTATCTGTATATCTATATATGTGTGTATATGTGCGTGTGTGTGTAAATACTTGTAAATAAAATGTACAATGTAGGCATTACTTATCGGTGTTCTTAGAATTGAATTGGCTTTGATTTTGGGGGTAAAATAGGTGCTAAAAAATAGGCACCTCAGATGCCAAAGTTCAATCAAAACAAAATACTAGCCTGCTCAACATTAGCATCCTGCTGCATCCAATTCATACAGCAACAATCAATGACAAAGCAGCAGTGATTTGCAGTTTCCTAGATGACCACATGGAGTCAGAGTCATACAACAAACATGCAGCTGTGATCTAATGCTCTGAAGCTGGCCTTGCATTACAGCAGTCGGCTGAATAAGATGAAAAATAGCCCTCATATTATTTTGTCCAAAATCCCACTTCATCAATCCCTTTGAAGTGTATGCTTCTAAAGTCATGCTTTGGTACAATTTCACAGTCTTTGATCCTTTTTCATCTGGAGTGTCCTACAATATCACAATTAGTGTCCCACGGACATTAAGTATTATATCAGTAGAGTGGGCCCAGCTTTGATAATACATGGTTGAAAACATAATTCTGAGGACGCAGAGAAATGAGATCTTGAACTTAGATTGCTACTAGGTGTGGTGCCCCTCTTACAATCTCAGTGAAACTCTCCTAGATCAAAGTGCATGATGCAGCCCGGTTGAAATACACTTGCAACAGCTCCAACTCTAAATCTGTGACCTTAACAGAGTCTGATGATGCAAAGATGTATTTCCCTCAAAGGAACATAATCAGTATTCCCTTTCTCCACCACCATTACAGGGATTGTTCCCATCCAACAAGTGATATTATAAATCTGGTAATCAAACTGCATAAAAACCTACACTGCAGCTGTCCCACTTAAACACACAAACATATATACTCACTTCTGTGTGGTCCTTTGCTTTTTCACCAGACATGAAATCATTGAACTGATCCAGAGTACTGTAGGTATCAGTGGCCAGCAGGGAGCGCTCTCTCCTAATGTCCCTCACCGCTCTCACATAACTCTCTCTCACACTGAGGCCGGCTGCCACACTCTCCTCATCTCCTAGCAACCTCAGAATCCTGCCTCCAATCACTACGGATACCGGGAGGGATGGAGGGAGGGTGGGAGAGTGTGAAAGAGGCAGAGAGGGGGAAGAGGAGGAGGGGGAGGAGGAGGAGGAGGAGAAGCTGGCTGGGCATCAGCATCCCAAGCAGCAGAAGTGAAAGTGTGCAAGGTAAAAAGTTGATGCAAGGGTTTCAGAGGTGGATGATGTTGGGTGGGGGGATTGGGGGGGTTTGAGAGGAAGCGGTGAATCATGGAGCCAAGGTTCTCAGGGACACATTGAGATCATAATTCAAATCAGCCATATTACAAAATGTGAAGTGGAGGAGAGTGATTGCACCTATTAAGCCTGTTTGTCTTGAGGGCCCCCTTTGCTTAGCCTCCACAGCTCATGGTCCCCCCCCCCCAGCAGCTCCTCCTGTCCTCTCTTCTTCTACCCTCACCCACCTTCTCCTGTAGCCCATTAAATTTGATGCTGCCATCATCATCTCCATCCTGTCCTTGTGACTCGTGGCGGGCCTCTGTGCTTTATTACTCCACTCTTCCTCGGGGGGTCCGGACTCTTCTCTGCGATGGTCTCATGTTTCTCTCACACACATGGGGCGTGCATGAAGGCATGAACACACAGACACGCAGAGACAAAAATGTGCGCACCCATACAGTACACTCCTACGTTGCATCATACACGTCACATACATGTACGCCGGTAGCCTGGAGATGCCACATACTCACACGTCACACAATAAGCCCATGTAGCATTCTGTGTGTATGTCATGCATACAGAACACAAAGAAAACACACTTCGCACACACGCCCACACACACTCGTGTGATGCGACAGTGACCTTAGATCTGGATCTCCTCCCCCCTGTGGCAGCTGTCATGTGGGGATGCGCCACACAGATACACACATGACAGGGTTTAGTCAGGGAGACCGAGTCATGTTCAACATCAGGTTGACACACAACAGGAGTGAAAGCTGACAGGTGACGTGTGCAGCTCGTAACGAATGCAATATGATACATGAGACAGTGAATGTAAACAGACTATATACAATATAATCCTACATTCTGTAATATTATTGCACATGTGAGTTAGTGCTGAGGGCAGGATTCTGTATGTGTGTTGCAGAGTGAAAGTATTTAACATTAACAGCCTGTTAAATGTTGCACTGGAGAAAAGTGTCAGCATATTGCAGCCTAAAGCTCTATCAATAAACTGCTATTATTGTCTTATTATTCATTGCACCTTGCGATGACTACATTTAATTTAATCTCAGCAGGAGAGCAACTGTGCCGCAATAATACACTTTTGCACAGATGACATAAAAAAATGTGGATTAGATCTATAAATCTTTATAACAACAATATGAGGAATATTAAAATGCATGTTAGCAGTGTGAATGGGAATAACTGACAGGAATAGCATCACTAATGATGTGTTTTTAGTCTACTACTACAATTATATTAATTATATACAGGCAAGAACAAACTATTTATATACAGTTACTGTACTGTTACCATGATATGATAGGATTAATCTCATTGGTTGAACTCATTGGACACCATTCATTTCAAAGTACATCCTGTGCTTCCGAGTGCTGCCACAGCATCAGACAAACACATCGTCCTTTGAAGAAATCTGTTTCAGGTGGAGCGGCGTGTTAATATATGCCTTAAAAACTTTAACTGAACCACAGAAGAGATGCAGGAGGGCAGGAGGAGGGAGAACATGTGTATGTATGTCTCTGTGTGTGAGTGTGTAAGAGGGATTGATAAAGAAAGAGAAAACGCTGCTGTTGCCGAGGCAACCATCTCTCTCCCCTCTCCTCTTTAACCCTTTCTCCTCAGCACTTCCTTTTCACCTTCTGTCTTTTACCATTGCAGCATCTCTCACTTGTTGATGTCCTTTCACTCCATCTGTCCCTCTCTTTATCTCCACGCCGCTCTCTGCTCTCCGTCTCGCTCTCTTTCCATGTCTGTTTCTCTCTGCGCAGTACAAAATCTTGATTTGTGAGCTGTTCAGTCGCACCTTCATCTTGATTATTCATCCTCTTGTCAGCACACCTGTCATTTTGTCTGCACACATGTGCTTTGTTAACTCTGAATCATTGCGTGCTAGAGAACAGTAACAATTTGTGCTACACTGCGTTAAGTATCAGGAAGTAATTGTTTCACTGCAGGTGTTATTGATGATTTGAAAACTTTAACACATGGTGCAACAACATGGCTGCTGGCATGCAGGAAAGAGATGAACTACCCTGAAGGAATAAATGCTGACAATACTGTGTAGTCATTTCGGGGGATGGGAATGTTTGCTTTTATGTGAAATGTTGAGCAAATGTTTAAATTTGCATTTGGAACTTTCCCAACATTTTATTTTCTGATGACTGTAGGTGATTGGAGCATATTCAGTTCTACAGATTTGAAGAAGGGATGTTGTTATTACATGGTAGTTAAGGAGACCTGAACGTTGAGGAGAAACAAGCAGTGGGTTGGACTGTTAAAGACATAGTTTGTCATTTTGGAAAATACGCATATTTGTTTTCTTACCGAGAGTTAGGTGAGAAGATTGATATCACTCTCATGTCTGTCAGTTAATGTAAGGCTAGGCTGGCTAGCTTAGCTTAGCACAAAGACTGGAAACAGGGGGAAACAGCTAGCCTGGCTCTGTCCAGTGGTAACAAAATCCACCTACCAGCACCTCTAAAGCTTTTTAATTAACATGCTGTATCTTGTTTGATGAAACTGTACAAAAACCAAAGTGTTATAACAACAATTTGTAGTTTTACAGGGGTTTATGTGCCGGGCTATTTCTTGGCTGACACGTAACCCCCTGATAAACAGCGCATTGTCATGTTTAAACCTTTTGTACGGATTAAATAAACATAGCCAGTCTAGCTGTGTCCCCCTAATTCCAGTCTTTGTGCTAAGCTAAGCTAGCCAGCTGCTAGCCTTATATTAACTGAGAGACATACGATTGATCTTCTTATCTAACTCTAGGCAAGAAAGCGAATAAGTGCATTTCCCAAAAAGTCAAACTATTCCTTTAAAGTATGCATTGCTCTTATTGCCACCCAATTATAATCCTGAATTTGCGAACTTCAGCCAAAATCAAATCAAACTAAAATTCACAAATGAATTAAAGTTCATTTCTGCGTGACCATTTGATATGATGGGCGTCTGCCAGTGCAAAATAGGACATTTAGAGGTCAGAAAAAAAACCCAGTGCCAACAACCATCCTCAACTCTTGCCAATTTCCAGCATTTACTCTCTCGCTCTGCGAATGCTGCATCATGAAACAAGCTGCCACCCCCATAAACCACAATTTTATACGCTTCGTGTACGTATTGATCACATGCAGTCTCCGTCCACCTTATAGATTATGAATGCTGGTGTGTGCTGTCCAGCTGCTGTGTGAAATCAGAGGCTGATGTTCCTCCACAAGGAGCTCAATGCCTACACACACACACACACACACACACACACACAGGGAACAATCACAGTGTCCAGCCAAATCACATCTCAAGGAACAGTTTGTTCGCAGTGTATGGAGGTGAGTGTAATCAGCATGTGTCACACACGTGCATCTGTCTTACATTATACCAAATGCGGCAATTAGGTTGAATTAAACAACCCAGCTGCTCTTGTTTGATCTTTCAGACCTTCTGTCTCACATTTACTGAAAGCTGAGCTTGAAATGCATTATTGGCATGTAACAATATCACTGTAAATAATATACATATACATTATACACATTTCATTGCTGCCTCAGACCCTTCTCCTCTCTGTTTTTTGACATAATGTGTCCTTGTGTTGCTAGGTAACTGTTAATTTTTCAAATGTAGGTACTTTATAAAGAGTAGAAAGAGAGGAGACAGGCACTGATCGAAAAAAAGGGAAGAGAGAGCAAGAGAATCACACACACACACACACACACACACAGACAGACAGACACACACAAAAAGCTGAGCAATATTCTGCAAACAAATCACCGGGTCACCAGTTTCAAGGATAAAGTGAGTTGTATCACTAAAATGGAAGCTTGCTTTATTGGACTTATGGAAGTACTGTAGCACCTCCACTATTGTCATCTGTCCTTTTTACTCCTCCTCTCCCTCCATCCCGCTCCTCCTCTCATTCTCCATAATCCAGTGAACTCTCATCCATAACTCACGGGCCCCTCTTCCTTTTATTACTGCATTGCCCCCCACCACCACCACCACCTTTCCCTCCATCGTAATAATTCAAACTGACGCACAATAGAAGGAGGCATTTGGAGAGAGATGGAGTGAAAGTGGGATAAAGAGAGTTAAAGTGAGGAGGAGAGAGATGGAGAAGTAGAGAAGCAAAAGGAAGTGGAAGGAAGCGTTAGAGAGTATCAGGCGATCAGGTGAAAGACAGGAGAATAGGAAGGAGTGACAGGGCAAACCATCGCTGAGAGGCAGACAGAGAGGGTGAAAGGTAGACAGAGAGCAAGGTTTTTTCTCTGACTGGCTGTGGAATTAGAGCTGTCGAAGGTTTCGGCCATCAGATACACCCATGACAGATTTCTGTTCAGATGGTCAGACTATCAAGCTCTCCAAACCAGGAAATAAAAACTACATTTCATTCAGCTAATCCTTGACAGGTGCAAAAATACCAAACTGTAGCGCAGTTAGTTATATTTCGCATTTAAGGTAGTGTGCAACCTCAAACGTGAATCTCCATCTTACTAATATATCTCATCCTTTTTTCCTCACACCTCACACCATCAATAATTTAATAAGTCTTGCTTGCTAGTGAGACTGAAAAATTAATGCGAGCTCGGAGTCATGTGGGGGGTGCTGTTCCAGGCATGATGGATGAGGAGGTGGGTGTCATCGTAGCTGGGTGGGAGACAGGCGGGCTGCTGTGTGCAGGTATGGACAAAATGCTCAGAGGGAAGAGAGTAGGTCAGATATTTAGCATACAGAGTGGAGGCCGAGTTAGTTAGCTATAGTGCTGTCCAGCAGCTAGCTGCAGAGCCTGACTGTGTTTGACTGGTTTGCTCTTGTCAACAAGTTTACCATCATGTCTCTGAACTTCCAGGTTCCCAGGCTGGCAGACACCTATTTCCTAGCTGTGGTCTGTGGGGAGTGCAGGTGAGAGTCTGTGTTTGAAGAAGCTGCGCAGGGAGACAGTCCAACCACTTCTGGAACTATTCTGGGAGGTAGCTGCAACGATATAAAATGTTGCAGAGATATTCAAGGTGCCCAGAGGATGAACCCTTGTGACTTTGGTGATCCCATGACATTCCCTCGAGTGCCACCAGCAGGTTCACATTTGTTGTTTTTAGTAAAAATATCTCAACAAATGTTGGCTGTATTGCCGAGAAATTTGGTACGCACATTCATGTCCCCGGCAGGATGAATTGTAAGAACTTTGGTGATCCCCGGGCGTTTCATCTAATGCCATTATCAGGTCACAATTTCAATTTGTCAAATACTTTGGTTTATCACCTAAATCTAATGACATTCCCATCAGCCTCAGCTGTACTTTGTGTTTAACACTAATTAGCAAATGTTAGCATGCTAAACTAGATAGTAAATATTACCTTCTAAACATAGGTATGGTAGCATTGTAATCGTGAGCACGTTAGCATGCTGATGTTAGCATTTAGCTGTTGTCTTGATTTATGGCTGTGTTGAATTTGTATATTCTCACTCACTGTCACATCACTTGAGGTGGCCATAGCAGCTGACTTCTTCTTCTTAAAAGGCAACTTGTAACTTGTAACCTCTGCCTTTTCAACCTCAGTATCGTCTGACTAGTGACCAGGGAACTGTATAAATACTGAAATGTTTGTGGCAGAGCTTAGATACCAACAGACAACTGCACGCATTTCACATTTTACACTTGTGCACCAATCTCATTCTCACACTGAAGCTATCTAATGGGAGCAGAAATGCCACAGACACGCTGAGTTGAGGGATGATGTACCACGAAGCAAAATAACACCGCTCTGCTTTTTTGGCTTGAGCACGAAATGTGTTTGTGGTGCTGGTTTACTCACGCATAGCACCCACCCGTCCTCCATCTTTGACCAGCTGAGAATGCGAGAGGTAGGGAGCAGGTGGAGATATGGGCAGGAAAGGGGGCGCTGAAAGTCTCAGGACCTGGCAAAGTAATCGTTGAGTCATTGGTATTGATCAACACCCTATCAAACCCTTGTAGATAAATCGTGGTCATTTTGTACTATGGGGCAGTAAAAATCTTAATGCATCTTTAAGTCACATCGGATAAGATCTGTTTATTAAAATATCAAATTGTTAAATTTACAGACTACACGGCCCAGCTCGGAAGAGTGACAAAACTTAACAGTTGCTGTTTGGATTTGGGTCACACTATCCATCTCCACGAAGCATCATAATTCAGACTTGGCTATAAACTGGTGTTAATGAAATGTTTTTAATGCATACAGCTGAAAAAGACCTTATATATATCACGACATTAGTAGCCTAGCTAAATGCACATAATTTTAGCTTTGATTTTCTCTCCGATGTTTTGCCTGTATCCTTCTTTGCAGAATGCCCTGCTTATTATTCATGCATTTAAATACATTTGCACAAGGGACCTGCTCGGTACAAGCACAATATTACACTATTGGCAACTGAACAGCGTTGTAGACTGCTGCTGGAAGATAAATGCCCTTCTCAATGTCAGTTTGATGGCAATTGCTGAGACAGGGGTGGGTTTTTCTTCATTTACTTTCATCATCCAGATTTTCCAATCTGTCCCGCTTCCCTGACCTCAGATAATTACTACGCATTCTCAATCTCAATGTTGATTTCTCCTGGATAAATAAAGGTTAAAAAAATCATTATAGTAGCACTTTGTGCTGTCTCAGAGGTGAACTGAAATGGGTGCCAGTTCAGTTTGAACCTCTTTTTAAATTTGAGAACAAACAACAGTTGTCTTACTTGGACACGGTCTCGGGCAGGTCTACTGTACTGCTGCACAGTCCAGCAGGAGCAGCGATGGTGTGGGGGGAGAGGAGAGAGCAGCCTGAGAGAGCAGCCTGGGAGAACCCTGAGGGGGCTGGACGGCATCAGACGAGGCTGGGTGAAGCGCCAGCAGCAGTGTGGGTTGTTGAGGGGACAGACCCGGACCCAACCACTCCACCATACAGTCACCATATGGCCCTCGTTTCTCAGGCAGGCCTCTCCTCTCCTCTCCCCCCTCTTCCAGGAATTCCTGCCATTCCTGCCAGCCAGGAGAGAGAGAGTGAGAGATAGAGCTTGTGTGCGACAGAAAGAACATGTATTTGAGAGAATGACAATGAATGCAAGTCTGTGAAAGAAAGCAAGAGAGAGAGGAGGGAGGCTCTACAAGGGGTTTCAGATTATGCAAGTGTGTGTGAAAGAGAGAAAGTAAAGAAAGTAGGTAGAGAGCCAGACAGACTGTCTGCGTGTCCACTACAGTGAACAGACACACTCAGTCAGAGCTCGGGGAACAGGAAAGCCATGCACAAGAGATGCGAGAAGGGGGAAACTTTGGCACATAAAAACACCAACCAAACGAAATGAACCAAGAGACGTATGTGTGTGTGTTTAAAAGAAGTTGTCGCAGGTGTCACACTTCAGAGGTAAACACAAAAAAGCTGAAAAAGACTCAGTGCCATATGCGTGAAACTTAGTTTTTTATTATTAATACTCAACACTTCATTTTGTTCATCATGTACAAAGAGAAAGAATAGTCTTATTTGAGCACTTATAATCGTAGATATCAGTATTATCCTTATTAGAAGTACCTTAATGTTTTTTGCAATTTTGTCATGACGTGATTAATTTTGTTAGAGATTACTTTGATTGTTTCCATACAAAAAAAGAAGGTAAATGTTTTCCCCCAATATTCAGTATTTACACAACCTGTACAATTATTTGATTTTGTGTCATTTTCTGTTCGTATGGTGCAAAAATGTGGGGATTCTTTCAAAGAAAAGGGCCACAAAAAGAGAAAAGAATGGCCAAGAATAATATGTATATCATTATGTATACAATTGATGCTATTCATATGTTACATGTTTTGTCAACCCACAGTAAATTGAATCAGGCATTGTAGTTTCAGTGAAGATGTGTGTTTTCATAAACCTGTCCACCTCGTGAAATACATTTAGTAGCAACCCCTTATGTCATGTTATCATCAATGTTCATTCAGGTAAAGCAATCCACTCTCAAGTTAACTGACTGAATGATGGAGATGGAAAATGGCAATATTAACAAACAAACAAAACTGTACACAATTTAATAGAAAATTTTGTATGCATCAATACAAAGCAATATCAATACATATTAATACACGCACACACAGATAGAACTTTAAAATATTAGTAAACAAGTTCTGCAATGAGTTGGGGTGAGTTTAAATTATAAGCAGCTAAATTACATGGACCTTCACAACAAAATCAATCATATAATATCACAGTATAATTCCTCCAATCTGCATGAGAAGTGACTCATTGATTAAAAAAAAAAACTACGTGATTAGCAGTTTAACTCAATATGTTAGAAATTCTGATGTGAATCAAATATGTCAAATACCTTTCCTCCAAAAATACATTTTCACAGGTCCGTTTAACCGGTGCATTGATCCTTGTGGCTGACCATGTCGTGCTGTTATTTGGTCCCATGTGTCAGTATTCCTGACAGAAAAACACACGTCAGCTGAAGTGATATTTGCATCCTCCGCCTTCAGGATGTTGCAGCCCACTAACTTTGCCATTTCTTGTGTTGTAAAAATGTGACACAGTGTTTTGCTCTACATGAACCATCTGAACAAATGTGTTGTGGCATGCTCGTGTGCAGAGAAGTGAGGCTGGGACCAATTTGGCCGTAAGGGAAATAAAGACTTGTGACGAGCCATGCTTACTCTGCATCACCGCCCCACCTGCACACGCTGGCTGCAGAGCAGAGCAGCTGGAGGTGGTAAAGGCCTGATGATAGTATGTTTACCACAGTGTCAGGTGCACCTTGACTTCCCAACCAGCAGCTGTAAACTGGCCCTAGCTCACCTTCCCATGGATGAAAACAAAACAGCAGGAAGTGATGTATTGGCACATACAGTGTACAGTAAGTTTCTGTTTGGTCATGTTGTTTATTGCAAATGAGGAGAAAAAAACGTGGTGGCTTGTATATAAAAAATGCGTTTACATGCACACAGATGCATTTTTCACTTTTCAATCAACCCTCTAGACATGAAAGCAGTTGAGGAGAAAAACAGAAGAGAGATGAATTTCTTCTCTCAGGGCTGTGGAGAAGATTATAGAGACTTATTGGAATCAGAACCATACAGAAGAAGAGCGGGGGAAAATAATTTCTGACTGCATGAGGATAGAACTGCATATGTACACAACAAATTACAAATTATATTTCCCATCTCATATGGAGAAACAAGCAGTGCACAAAACTGCACGAAATAAATTAGAATCCAAAGCATTTAAGTGTTTTCAGCTGTCAAATAACGCAGTTTAGTAATACGGTGAGCTAAAATATAGCAACAACGGCTGATTCCCCTGAAGCACAATGCTACATAAAATGAGACATGACAGAACAAATGTTGCATCTTTTAATAAGGGGTTGCACAAATGCATTTCAGCATCAAATGGATTCTCAATAAGATGAAACTACACTCGATCTTGGTTTTCCACAATATTGAGCTGAAATCCTCAGCAATATTAACTTCAACAACACTGGGACATGTCCAGCGCGCATCTGTGTGTGTACATGTGTTTATACGTGTGTGTGTGTGTGTGTGTGTATATGTATGTGTATATATATATATATCTCTTCCTTTACCACAGTGATGTCTATCCCAAAAACAGAGGGAACAGGATAGGCCGGGCCGACGATGGCTCTAAATTCTGTGTGCAATCACCATTAGAGCCCAGGTCAAAAAAACGGGCAACAAAAACAAGTTTTTAACAAGGATTGCTGCTTAAAAATGAAGGATCACAATATACTGCCTCTATATGCAAATATCATCTATGTATACATGTAATATTGTATTACATAAATGTGTAGATAATTGAATTTACCTCAAAAAGCATGAAGAATAGCTTACCTTAAAAAGAGAGAATCTAACACAATTCAAGGGAAACTTAGCAAAAGACTCCTAAAACTAAACTTTCCCCTTTTATCACCAAACGTCTACACCTACAGTAAATTATCCTCAATTTCCAACACTTTAGTGAAAATATGAAAAAGCATAATTCTTAACATAATCAGTATACTGATTGGTAAACTATCATAATTAAGTAAACATGAGATTTAAAGAAAAAGAGGTTCAATTATATCACTTATTAGTAATATTTGTGTCTTAACTATATTTTGCATATTTTTTGTTTATGTGTTTTTTGTTTTTATGAGTTTTTATTGTTGTTTTGTTTATTTCTTAAATTGCTGTAAAACATATTGAAAGTTACATCCTGTCTGTCTGTTTACTGTACAAAGTGAAAAGAGTTTTAAATATATTATTTACAAGGAAAAGATTGAACATACAAATGCTGACACTGATTGATGCCCACTCCAAAGTCTTTCATCTGCCCGTTCTTATTTCCTCATCATTTCCCGTTCTCCTGTCTCCTTCTTACACCGTCTTGCTGATAACGGTTGACCTGAACTTTCAAAATGTGTGTGTATAAAAATTCCAGAGATCGCAATCTATTTATTAGAAGAGTCATGGGGGG
>LKNJ01001621.1:113088-140838 GCA_002120245.1 Maccullochella peelii
ACACACACACACACACACACACACACACACACACACACACACACACACAGGCACGCACGCCAACCTATTACATTGGTACATTTAGATTAGGGTATAAGATAGAAATCCGCAATGACAAAGATCACACTCTACACACTCCAGCGGCTCAAATCTCAGCACTCCTGCGCAATCTCCCACAGCCCTTGAACTTCTGACACTGCCAGCTAATCAAAGATCAAACCTTTAAATAACTAATAGAGGCTTCTTTATTCTGTACAGTAATACCATGAGTCATCACCAGGCAGCTCGGGGTGGGGGGGTGGCGGCGGGGGTGATGGGACGATAAGGCATGTCTACTGAGTGCCTGAACCTACACTGAGTAAAAAGGTTCTGTGCAATAAATGAGGCCTCTCCAGCTAAAAAGACTTATCTTACATCAGTCAAAGTAAAAAAGCCGGAGAGCTTTGCAAGATGGCCACCTTCCCAACTCAGTCAGTGTTTAAGAGGCCTCCCTCAAATAGACATCCTCCTCAGCTCAAGCTTATATCAGCATCATTGTCATGGGGCAACAACACGTCTCCTACACACTTTGTAGCATTTCGCCTACATAAACAGCAGTGCATATATTGATCATACACAATGTCCAAACAAAGCTTTCCGTGTGCGTCTCTCAGACTGCGTACGTGAGTGAAAAGTAATGCCTTCTCCGAGATGCTAGTGAGAGGCCGAAAAAAGTAAGTGCCTGGTGACTGTTATCATGTAACCTGAATAAAAGAAATGGTCTAAAGGCTGCCGTGTTGTGAAGTGAGACGTCTATCCGTGACAGTGGGACATCCTGAATACATCTGCTTCATAAAGCACTGCCCATACTTAGACGTATGAAATAATTTTACAAAGTTATAAAACATCTCTGACGGCGTCTTGTATCTAAACCATCAGCAGCAGCGTCTCAAGCTTGCTGTAAAATTTTTACTGCAGTTTTGGCTCATAAACGTGAAGCGATCACCGAGCAGCCTAAAAGCACGCCAGTCTGTCCTGGTGCTGCCAGCGTTGAGGGTCGCGTGTGAACTGGAGGACACATCCACTGGAGACCATTAAGGCACGTCCTTCCTCTCAGTATCTTCAGCTTCTGACGAAACGTGTTGTTCACAGTAACACAAGTTCAGGCTGGCAAAAACTGCATGTGTTAAAGTGTGTGTGTGTGTGCACTTGATTTGATTCTAATGTCTTGTAACATCAAATGAGGATCTGTCACCTCTAAACACGTCTTTGAGATCCTGATTTTCCACAAGGAGCAAATAAATGTATGAGCATGGAGTAAAATATTCTACAGAAAACAGAAAAGCAGGAATTAAGGACTCAGTCTTTCTGGCTTGTTGGTTGAACCAAAAACAACCTTCCTGCTGCCACCAGGGGCAGACAGGACACAACTACAGATACTAAAAACAGTAGTGAAATATAATACCAACAGAACATAAAACAAGAAAAACTTAGTGATATCATAAGCAGTGTTATCATAATCAGTACTAACATCTTTGTTATTCACAATGTTATCAATATTATTGTTGTTCATATACCCTGTTTTTTTTCCTATAAGAATATCATTCATGATTGTATTTCTCATAGCAAACAAGATCAGCTCTTTTGGCGGTAGGGAAGAGGAGGAGCGGGGGCTGAGAGAAAGAGCAGAGAGGGAGAACAGAAGAGTGGGACAAGTGCAAGATGGAGAGGAGATGGACAGAGAGAGAGAGAGAGAGAGAGAGAGAGAGAGAGAGAGAGAGAGAGAGAGAGAGAGAGAAGCACTAGTCATCTCCTGTGTCGCGGCTCTGGTAAACGTGACAATGTCTCCTTTCTGCGGCAACACTGGGGCAGATGGGCAGTTCGCTCCTCTCTCCGCTCTCGCAGTCTTTCCTCATAAGCACTCAGCAGGAGATCTCAGACAGCCATCAAATCGCACCAGGCTCACACGTCCGATATCAAACTAAGATGAGGTGTCGCCTCTTTGAGATAATAACCAAGTACATTGACTTCTGCCTCACTGGTGGATGAAATGATGGACTTTGAGTTGAGTGCATTTGTGATGTTGAAGGGAATGTTGATTGTGTTTGGACATAAAAGTAGAGTAGCTTTGGCCATTTCTGAGAGAGGGTTAACATCCCAAACCTCCTCAGGGTGTCCTGATTTTTTTACCCAGGTTTTCTTGCAAAAATCAAGATTTTTTTCCCTTTCCCCCTTATTCTTATTTTTCTATTTCACAGTCTTAACCTTTTGGTTTTTTCCTCCTCTAGCTCTCTCCTCTTTCACCTCATCTTGCTGTCCCAATATGGGCTAGGGTTTCAGTGTGTGGACAGTGTTTTTAAAATCATCCCTGATCTAACACTACATGCCTCTATTCCTTTCCTCCTTCTCCCTTGCCATAGTGCGCTCCTCCTCCCCGTTTTCGCTCACACGTCAGACTCAATGCTGGAGAGTTTCTCGTACACATGGCCATTGCTTCCATTGAAGGGACGCGGGGGGCCGATCCCTAGCATGGAGCCATGGTGGTTCATTCCACCGAGGCTGAGCTCTTTCGGGAACCGGGGGGCCACATTGGACATCACCCCGGCCGTGGCAGACGCTGGCAGATATGACGCCGTGCTCATCTGGCTCCTGAAGTCACTTCGGCTGTTTTTGGCAACTTGTTGCTGCTGCTGTTGCTTTTTCATGTAATATTGTTTGGCTCCATGCATCAGACACTGGTCATCGCCAAAGGTGGGTATAAAGGGGTTTTGGTTTACCCGGTCGGGGTAAAGAGATTTGGATAAAGAGAACGCTCCCCCACCTCCTCCTTCCATCAAAGACCTATCCCTGTCTCTCATGTCTCTTTCTCCGATGGAGCGGCGGTGGAGACCCTCACCACCTCTGAACAGGCCAAAAGGTGAGCCAGGTCCTTTCCGGCCCTCACCTCCGTAAAACAATGGGTCCCTGTCTCTTTCCCTTTCTCTCTCCGAGCCCCCGTGACGCTCGAATATGTGTGCGAAGGGGCTGGTGCCCTCCATGTAGCGTTCTTTCTCCTTCAAGCTAACACTCCTGGGTGGGGGCAGCATTCCTCCCATACCTACACCACTCATCCCTCCACCTCCTCCTAGACCCCCTATCAAACTTCCCATCCCACCTGACTCCTCTTTCTGAAGGTCGACGAATGTGTCATATGAGTGCTGCCGTCTAAGTGGTTTGCCTAATCCACCCTTCCTCCTCTGCTGGCCCTGAGGTTGAGACTGAGGGCCAGCGCCCATACCTCCACCTCCTCCGCCACCTTTCCCTCCCCCCATCTGTTCCAAGAGGTGGTTGTTGTCCTCGCTGATATCGTAGAGGTTTCCTGTCTTTTTACAGCCCTCGCAGCGCATGCAGGTTGCAGAGCTGGGGCGGCTGTTTCCTCCACCTCCCGAGGACCCGCAACTCATACCACCACCATACCCTCCACCACCATGCATGGACATCTGCTTGCCCCCTCCTCCCCCGCTAGCCCGACAGTTCCTGCACTCCCACTCCCCCCCAGCCAGTCCAGATCCTCCCCCACTCTTTGAATCTGACTTTTTGGGTTTGCTCTTGAGAAAGTCGTCCACTGGAACCAGGGAGGTGCAGGTCCCCACTACTCCATCTCTATTCACAGGGCCCTCTGTCAGGTCAACATGTTCCCACTGAGGCACGCCCTCTTTGGGCCGAAACTGGTCCAAATAAAAATCCCTAACGCTCTCCTTTTCTCTGAAGACATAGGAGTTCCCATCATTGTTTCCTCCTCCACCTCCTCCTCCTCCTCTCTTCCGTTCAGTGGGCAAAAGTGGTGGGGAGGTAGAGCGGTGGCCGTGGTAGTGGTGGTGGCTGATGTGGTAGGGTTTCCTCCTGTAGCCGAGCTCGATCTCGTCCAGCTCCCGTCTGGACTTGGCAGAGGCCGGCCTCTTTTTCAGGCTATCCCGGTATTGTTTGCGCTTCTTGGCATTACCCTCCAGGTTTCCATAAGTTACTGTGTGCGTGGAAATGTCCGAGACATCTGAACGTATATTCCCATCGTCATCTCCTCTCCCTCCACAGTAGTTATGCCCAGGGATGTATGTGGAACTTGAGGCACCTCCCTTGAAGGAGAACTTCCCGTACAGGTCTGGCAGGCCTCCCTTAAAGCTCTGGCCTGAGGGAGGAGTCTGTCCAGACAGCAGGTCAAACTTGCTCATGTTCCTGTGGGTCAGTGCTGAGCAGGGCTGGGTGGTGAAAATAGGGGCCACCCCTCCACCCAGGCTGTCACAATCGAACATGCCGCCCTCCAGAGAACTAGCACTGCCCAAACTATGGGGCCTGTTGGCAGGAGGTCCACTGAGCCCTAGCGTTGAGCCATGGTGGTGCAGGTAGTGGTCCTGGTACAGGTTACTGTCCTTCAGATGGAGGTTGCCAAACGTCCTCTCCACCTCACTGATGTAGTCGCTGAACATGTTGTCGTCTGGTAGGTAAGGAGGCTTGCAGTCCGAGTGGCCCGCCAAGCTGCGCCGGTGTTCAGAGATGTCATAAACAGAGGATTCACGGCGGATGAAGTCCAGAGCGCTGTGCGGTGAGCCGTTCACCCCTGACAGGGAGGCCATGTTCTTGGCGGTGCGTAAGAGGCGCATGATGTTGGAATGGGTGTTGTTCATGGTGGCTGATGGGGAGTTCAATGCCGAGCTGCTCTTCTCCTCAATCTGCACCCCGTGGATGCAGCTGTAGATGCCCTGTGTGGGGGAAATACAGGCAAGAGGCAGCATTAAAGGGGGAACATTGGGTACATTTAACCATTATTACTCACTAATATAGTATTCTAAGTTGACAAAAACACAAGACTGCAGTTGTACATCCATTTATATTTACATTGTAGTTCTGACCACCACGCTTTTTAGAACCTAGATGACGTAAAGTGAGTACAGCTCTTTCTGCTCATGCTGTCAACACCTTGCTGAATAAAAACAGTATGTAGCAAGTAAAAACAGATGTATATGTTAGATGTAATTTATAGACAGTAACATGTAGTATATTAGCTGGTGTGAGATAAGGTGAGACATGAGCATACAGTATGAAGACTCCGAGAGGATAGTGTAGCTGGATGGTGGATGATTGATAAAGGCAAAGGGGCTGTAAAAACCCCTGGGTGCCACTGGTCAATACCTTTAATCAGTGTGATTAGAATTCAGCTGAATAATATGCTCCGGCAGTTATTAAAGACCTCAGTTCCACTACCCCACAACGCCACAGGCCACAGTACAATCCCCTCCGAAGAGAAAGGCCAAGCCAAGGAGACACTGGCCGAGTGTTACAGTGACAGAAAGGGAAAGTGCTCCATTTGTTTTCAGTGATGTACGATACAATATTCAGATAAAAATGGATGTACGGAGGAGAGCGGACCAGGCATGACAGATGGGGGACAGTAAAGGATCAGATCAATTCCAAACAATGATTTTACTCTGTTTTTCTGGACGTCTGTCGATGACTATGGAAATAAAGGGATGCTTTGGCCACAGATCAGCTGACCTCCGTCCTGCTCACCACTGCAGAGGTCAGGACTCTGCCATGAGGTTAGGGGTCAGCCGGCTGTCAATTATCCTCTATTAAGCTATGATTCTTCTCAACCTCCTCCTTTATACTACTTCCTTCCACTAATATGACTCGTTGACCCTTAGTTCTTCTTTCCCTAGCCACTCGTTTCTGGTGGTTAATTAGCTACATGGACAGTGCCTGCATTACAGCAAATAGGGCTTCATCCCTCATTCGGGTTTTATAGATAATGTTATTACTTCTTTCAATTTCACAGTCTGTTAACAGCCAAGTATGTAAAGCTTGACTGTGGCTAAAAGCAGGAGAGGTTAATAATAAAATACATAAATACAAAATGACTCAACTGTATTGGAGGAATGTGGAATTTGGATGGGAATCTTGAAGTGGAGGACAAATGTATATGCCCATCGGCGTGATATTTCAGGTTTTTTTCACACAGAACCATCTTTCAATGTTTATCTGGTCCTTCTCTGTCTCGTCTGTGTTTCTTCTTTTCCATCTGCCTGTTTATATAATTTGTCACCACTTCATCTCTTTTGTTTTTCTTCTTTTATTCTCCTGATTACGCCCCACCTGCTGCCGAATCTGTCACATCTTCCCTCCCATAACATCTATGACATCATCCCATCTTGGGCTGATTTTTCCAGAAGCATCCACCTTAATCTTAGGATGATCTAGGTTGTGTCGTGTTGAGCAATGATGGTGTTCGAGGGGAACGTTGGGATGAATATTTCTCTCAGGCACACACCAGGAACAACAAGCTAATACTGCATTGCATTAAATGTTGGACATTTAACAAAGTGACTGCTGCTTCGTATTCAACAGCAGATTTTGTCCACTCCACATGCCCACATAATGTAACAGTTGGCAGATTGCTGCCGGCCCAGTGCTACAGTAGCTGATTATTTGGGCAGGATGTGTGAATAGCAATAACTGTGGCCTGAGGGTTCCTTAGAATTTTCAATCCACCAGGGGATCACAGCAAAATCTAAGTGATTACACTGGTACAAAGAGGCAGGAAATCAACAAATAACCAGCTGCTATGTACGATTGCATATAAAGTGCCTACTGTACATGCATAATTTAATAATTTAATACTACCTGTGTGTGGTGTAAGTATATGGTGCTAAATGCAAATGAACTTAGCCAAGATGTGATGTGAGGGCTGTGAAAAGAGGAGTGATTAAACCTCTAATACATTTACTGTTCTAAAGTCATTGGAGGCTTTTTAAATCGATACAATTAATTTGTTTCAGTGTTGCAGGTGGGACCCGGAGGAGCAGGTAGCCAAGGGAGCCGCTCACAAAGCTACTGAGCCCCTCGGAGGGAGGGAACGCAAACCAACCATGAAGCCATGACCGAAGCCACGTGACTCACGCCAACCATGACAGATGTCTCATTTTTTACACTGCCGAGCTTAAATGTTAATTGCAGCAATAACAATAAAGTTTATTGGATTATGGTGTGAAATTAAAAAAGCGGAATCAATCTGAGTGGCAGAGCAAGGAAAAAAAAAAAAGAAAGGAAGAAAGAAACGGCCGAGGCTGAAGAGAAAACATTCGAGTAAATGAGAAGGAGACAATGTGAGGCTGTGGCTGAGGATTGTGGAAAGATAATAAACTGTAATTTCCACTGCTACATATGCAAATGAAAGCTCTCAATGAATATTTCCCCTGAATATTTTAACATACTGAATCATCTGGCTGTATTTGTGGACAGTGTCCATTTATGTTGTCACATTGCAGCAAAGACAGAAGTAATTTCTCTAAATGAGAGCAATCACTGAATGTTACGCAAAGCGTAATTGCTTTCAGATCCAGTTCCCATACAAATTCTAATGATGTAATAATCAAAAACAACACCAAGCAGCCTGTCTTTGGAAATGAGAAGTCAACTGACGTTTTAGCAACTGATATTTTATGCTACTTCTACACAAACGTGGACAAACACACACACACACACACACACAATTATAAACAAGGCGACAGCAACAACATAAAATTAACACCATACAAAATAATCAAAGTTGGGCAGTGGAGCGTAATATTAGAGCAGAGATGTTGTTGTTTTTTTCCCCCGTAGCCTTGCTCTCTTGGCACAAGCAGCCCCAGCACCACAGCAGCATATCAAATGGAGGGAGAGAGCAGCAGTGTGTGGCTCGCCGCTGTAAATTAGCCACATGGTTTAGCCTGCAGCGGTTCACCTTCAGAGGCACGCAGTGAATTACACCGAAACCATGTCAAAACAATTGGAATGCAAATCAAATACCTTGGGGTGACTTTGGTCTCATGGGATCCAGTAATCTACCCTCTCCGGTTCAGTTGCTGATTTTTAGTGACTGAAATGTTGATTTGGGCTCAACACTTTGTAAATATTTACCTCATGGACACCAGAGAGGCCTGAGCGTCAAAACAAAAGGAAAAAGCTCCAGATATCTGTTTATACTTTGGACGTGAGAGTTTGGTTTGGTTTGGTCACGTAGGATACATGCTCATTTACAATTTTAGCATCGCCAAAGCCTCAAAGAATCATTTCAGAGACATTATGGACAGTAAAGCTGATGATGTAGGGATGAATAAACAAGTAATGATGTTACTGGCAAGGAGGAGTCAGTGGTGCAGTAGTAAATTATAACCTATTTGGATATTTTGTTAATAGAAGACAATTCTGGTGAGAAAGTGTATTTGCTAGTCATATCATGCTAGCATTTCTCGTTGACTCTTGAACATCTGTCTGTTTATCAAGCCTTTAATTCCTCATACCACCCTCACCCCCTTCTGTCCCATTTACCCCCCTACTTCCCCGTCTTTCATCCGAACTGAGAAAAGACTAACCCAAACAATGTATACTTAATGATATAAGGAAAGATCCTATTTTAAAGCAAGAATTAAGTTTGGGTGTTTTCATTCATACCTGTGAGAGAGTGCTAATACCAATCAGAATCTATCTTTTGCTATCAGACGGGTACGTATTACGAGATCATGGTAAATGCTGAAAAGAAGTAGCAATACAATAGCACAAGTAGAGAAGAGTCATAAAGTCAGCAAAATGACTCAGTAATGTCAGGTACATAGCAATTTTTATCTAACATTAGCTAAAATTAGCTACCAGAAGCTACTGGCCATACCAGACCAAGTGACGCTGTAGCAGCAAAACTCCTGAGTGTATTGAACTGAGCCAGGGTGTGTGTTATTGCTTATGAATGCAACTTTACATTTGTGAGAGGAAGAATGTGGTCTTTTTCTTTCAAACGTTACATAGACTCAAAGCTGAAGTCCTCAACTTTCCAGATGTTGTCACCTTTTGTATTTGTGAGAGGCAAAGATGGCGGAGTAGTTGCGGTTGATTTATATCAGCCACTGCAAAATTTGGAAAGTGCAGGGCAGGTAGCAAAGTGTGATATTACTGGGCTTCTGCTTGATTTTAATGCTTGAAAACACGAGCATGGTGCGAAATGCGTCAGCTCCAGTGTGCTGACTATGTCTATGTCTTGAACAGAATTTATTGGCAATCTGAATCTGTCAGTCAGAATATATGTGAAAAAAATACAAGCCATGGCGAGATGATCAACATTTCTCAGTGGAGAGTGTCTCCAACAGTGAGTAAATATGCTACTTTCTGTATTTTACCATACAGATGGATACATTTCTGATTTATTAATTCATTTGGACAGCTTTAAAGTCCCAGCACAAACTATTTTCTTGTAATTCCTGTCTTCCCTTCCCCGCCCTGTCTCACCCTGCTGATGGAGAAGACGAAGCCAGGCTGGCCAGAGCAGACGCCCATGAAGCAGAAGCGCAGCTGCCAGTAGAACCAGTGTTCGCAGATGAAGGTGATGAGCGACAGAGCCATGGCGGCACCGAGCATGTAGAAGACGCCGGCCATGTTGTCCACATCCAGCTGGCTGGACATCACCTCGTTCTTCTCGTGGTGGCAAATGCCTGTCAGCCACAGGGACTCCAGCTCCTCCATCTCACCTGGATGGAGGAAATGTAATGACACAGGAGGGCAGAAGAGAGGAAGGACAGAGGAAGGGAGAGAGCGAAAGGATGAAGGGAGAAACAGATGGTATGAAGAGGGAAGGAGGCAGGGAGAGATGGATGAGAAGGTCAGAAGGAGGGATGGTAAAGAGTTGATGGAGCAACAGCAAGAAGGAAGTAGGGTGAAGGCAAGGAAGGAGGGAGATACACGAATGGACAGAAGAAGAAAAGGAGACGAGACAGAGGGTAGGGGCATGATGACGACATGTGGTGTTTTCATAATTCGTACGGGAATTGAAATAATGAAAGGGGTGCGAAAAAGTGGGAAGGAATGTAAAATATAAAGGAGAGAGGAGGGATATGATGTAATAACAGGATGGGTATTGAAGGACATGAGGGATGGAGAGATGATGCAACAGAAGAAGAGAGGAGGGAAGATGGCGGGCAAGCGGAGAGAAGGGGGGGAGGGTCAGGGGAGTTAAAAGTGAAATACAGCCTTGAATTTTGCAGTAGACTTCATTGCAGACAGGAAAAGAGTAACACACACGCCACTGGTCACATGTTAATTACATTGATCTTTTTTGCACTCATTTCTGCAAATAATTGTGCGTCTCAAAGTGTTTGCCACGCAATATGTAAAAGCTTTACATGTAAACATGTGGATGCATCTATGCAAATTGTAAAAAAAACAAAAAAAACAAGTGTTTGCATGTGTGCATGTGCAGGTATGTGTGTATGTGTGTGTTCATGCGGCTGTCCGTGTGTCTGATGCCGGTCCCTGAGCTTCTGGTCTCCTTTGTGGGTCACCTTCTGTTTCATCATGAGCTGTTCTCTATCAAAGCCGACTGTGGCAGGACAGGCATCGGTTAATTAATCATACATTCAGCCGTTGTTGCTGCACGTCAGTGCGACTCTTATGCCGGAGCACTGGCTGGCCGCTGAGCATCGACAAGAAGCCGCACAGCATACAAACTCAGGGAGAGGCACCAGCACACGCACATTCATGCAGGCAACAATATAGACGCAATCGTATAGCAGCACTACTTCTGAGAACTGCTGAGAAACTGTCCGTTTTGACGTGACTGGTGTTTAACACTGACATTTGTATGACAAGAGCGTATGGCTTTGGTATATTTTTGCAGTAAAGATGCTCTTGGGAAATGATGGGCCAACCTGTAGGGGGTTTGTTTCTGAAAGTTTGTTACGTCATTTGTGTTTATTTAGCTAAATGTTTTTTATTAAAAGGGGGAAAATGCAAAAATAATAACTTTTTTCAGGCATTTTGCATGTTTATTGGACAACTGACAATGGAAAGCAAGTGAGGGGATTCAACAATTGTCCCTGACTGGTCATCGCAGTTACACACTGTGTGCTCTGGACTGCTAAGAAGGTCCAACACTGTAAAAAGCAACTTTTAATGAAGAGCAAATGCATTACGCCTACACTCCACTCAGAGTTTTCAAATCAAATCTGTTTCAGCAGGCTAATGCAAAAATTTGACTGTAATTATTGTGATCATTAAGTTAGGCAGGGGAACTATCAAACTAAGATTTTTTTCCGGAGCAACTATAATAACGTTTTAGACTCATTACAGTGTTTTTTTTTTCTATAAACATTTTTTTTTAATATATTGCCATTCCAATAAGCCTTTTTCACAGCAGACATTTTGACTTGTCATAGTAGGAAAAACACAGGTGTTACCAGTAACATTAACAATGGCTCTGTTCTCTAAATAGAAATCAGCCATCATTCATTCTATTATATCACCTGTGCTTTTCCTACTGTGACATGTCAAACTGTCTTCTGTGAAAAACGCCTATTATATTTTTAACAAAAATAAGACACATTGATTGAACTTAAACGTTCATTCTTGACCTAGGAAAAAGTAGTTGTAGACAAAAAAAAACTTGAGGGCAGAGTTTTCATCTGCAGCACTTACAGCAGGTCACATGACACCTGAGCTGTCTCCATGACAACTGAGCAAACCCCATCCACTGATGAAAACCATGAGATGCAACTGATGTTTTCTGTATTAATCTCAAGCAAGTCTGAGGCTTAGCTTAGCACAAAGACTGGAAACAGGGAGAAACAGCTAGTATGGCTAAGTTTGAAGGTAACATGTCTACTGTAGTAGCACCTCTAAATTCACTAATTAACACGTTACTCAAACTATTTCTGTATGCTAAGCTAAGCTTCAGTAAGAACTTGCATACAGTAAATACCTCATGCTTTCAGCCCTGTTCATGAGCTGTCCATCAGCTCACTTGACCCAATTCCCCTGTTCTTACTTTTGGTCACTTTCCATAATCTGATATATAACAAAACTATAACAAAAGTGGTTTGGAGTCATAAGCCAGATGTTAAAAAAGTACATTTTAAAACTGACAAAAATATGTCATCATTGATGCCTAGCATCTCTGAAATGATGCAACAGGTTTGGTTTCAAGGGCAAAAGGTCATTAAACTCAACATGTACTGTACCAACAGCGAATCAGAAAATACTCAATCAAAACTGACGTTTCTTTTTCACGACAGCTGTGATATATTTTTTGCTCGGGCCTGCGTCAAACAACCCAGACTCCCTTCCAGCCTTCGTACCAGGCCACTGGGCTCACCACGTGAGTCTGATCGCTTTCTAGGCCACCAGGAGGGGAGTGGATGGGGAGGCGTGGCATAGTGACATTGAAATCCTGAGAGAGGCGAGACAGGACCGCTTGGTTCCTGTATGAATACTTCTGCAGTGGCACAGGGGGGTGTTACTGCGAGCCGACCCACATTTAAACACACACGCGTACACGTCATACACACACAAATCAGTCTTACATACGTGTTTGAAAAATCTTTTTTGTAAGTTAAACATATAAATAACTTAGAATCAATAAGTCAGAAACAATACACACACAACAACTGAATTGTATGCAGGTTGATAAAAATAAACCTGTGTCACAAACAGTCAGTCTCTACACCACTTTCTCTTTATCTCTCTAACACACACGCACACACACCCCTCTCGCTTACACACATAGGCCCTCTCATTTTCAGAGGTCTGACCCATATTCACATGAGTACGCGCACACACACACACGCTCACACACAAACCCGCGCACTCATGCACGCACGGTTAACCAGGAGCTATGCTGGCACCTCTAACTGGGACGCACTATAGTGGGCCCCGGAGGGCCCTTGGTTCAGGATGCTCACAACACGTTGGACCATGTCCAAATAAACTAGCTAACACACACACACACACCAAACTTTCATTACATTTCCCATTCTGAATTGAGCTGTATATCAAAACAGGACATTGCGAAATTAGACTGCTAAAGTCGATAAACTCAGCGAGCAGCCCTCGTCTGTGACATTTTGACTTGTTTATGATGAAGAGTTTTGGCTTGAAAACCATAAAGCATATACTATACGGGTTAGGAATGGACATTTTGAACACATTTCATTTCATTCCCTACTCGTTGTGAGACTCATTAATGCTCCAGCTAGAGCTGACAGGAATGAAGTGTTTCAAAAGAACAAGCCCTGGAGAGCTTGGACAGTCTCCCATAAAAGGCAAGCGTGATCATAAAGCATAGGGCCCCCACGGTGGAGCTAAATCTCAACTTACATTCCTAGCAGCACCGTTGTACCTTTTGTGTCAGTTCTTGTTATATATGAGCGTGGAATTACTGTACAACTGACTTGCAGAGCCAATTAACCGAAATTGTGGCCACACACACTAAGTCCTTTGAAAAACAATGATTTTCTCCTCCCTCTACCAGTTATTACTGTCTGAGAAGCCTATGTTTGCCTGAGTTTAGAGTAGACATTCTTGAAAATATTGTATTTTACACTAATATACATGAGAAATAAACGTAGCCACTGTTATTTGTCCCTACAGCACAGCCTGGGGCAAGATTTGTTCATAGCATATTGGTGGGTAAATCAAGCGCCTCAAATTAGCTCTGAGAGGATAATTCAGCTTTATTACAACTTGGATCTCATTTTCTTAGGAAATAAGTCAGACGGACGGGGCAGACACACGAGCAGTCAGATGATCAGACAGGTTTTAAACAAACCCTCAGGAGGAAATGACGAAGGCCATTGGTAAAAGTCTGACCAAAACTGTCTGTTGTGCAGATCCATCATAGTCTACAAACTGACTTCCTGCAATTAGGGATTATTACCAACAATTCAGGTGCACTTACTCTCAGATTTGCCTGCAAATAAAGTGGTTTAGATCATCCGTTAACTTACAACTTGTCCGAAGACCACAGTTGAAATAAGTTGCACTTCTCCTTTAATGTTTGCTTCAAGGCTGTCAGTCAGAAATTATGTTCTGTTTCCTTCGCTGGTATTATCTCAGTGACTATCTGGTGCATCTTTGAGTAACTGAATAAACAACTCATCACATCAGCACAGCTGTACTGTACGCATGACAGAGCCTCTGTTCACTGGGCGCGTTAAACTGAGCAATATGTTTGAATTAAACAGGGGAGGAAGCAGTGTGCTGCCTCACCGTCTCCAAAGAGCTGCAGGATGGCCAGGTCCACATGTCTCTTCCACAGCGACTCCTTCTGGATGGCGATGCCGTACCCCGTGGTGGCAAAGATGTAGCCGCTGCCAATGGTCACCAGCTTGCAGCCCTCGTCCCTGCCAGCCATGTAGTTCAGGACGGCCGCATCATAAATGAAAGCGTCTAGTTTGCTAATGAAAAAGAGAGGGAGGGAGAAAGAGAGTTGCGAGATAGGTTACAATTAATTAGCACTTAGGAGTCAGACATCACAGCTACAATATTCCAATTAACCTGCTAAACAGCACTAAGCTGCTGATAAGTGTAATAGACTTCCACTTGGTTTGCCAAAGGCTGGAGCTGGCGCACAGACTAGCGAAAAACCACACTTGATGAAAACTGTAGAGGGGGAGTGAAAGTATTATTGGAGTTATTCAGCTACAATATGTTTACATGAAGACAAGTAGGAAAGACATAATGTACATTGATTCTTTCTTAAACTCTTTTCCCTACAATTTACACTTTCTATTACAATATGAAACTACAATATTATGACCATAGTTTGATGTTTCCATATTTTCAGGAGCTGTTCACCTGCACTCTGTCGTTCTTTTGATTCCCTTAAAAATCATCACAACTGCTGCAATACAATTTAACTCAACCCCTCAAATTCAACAGAATGAAAACCTATTTAGGAAATGCTAAAAATTAGCACATTTGAATATAATAAACTACTGAAATAAGAGATGTATACATGCCTGAAACCAAGACATAAACGTGTCAAAATACACTGTTCAATATCTCTAGATGATTTTGTCAAATAGGGACTTAAGTTTCAAACAGAAATGTGATCCTTTAAATTTGTTTTGTCATGAAAATCTTTTTGCTTGACCTGTAATTGTAAATTTGGTTTACTTAGTGTGCAGTTTCTCACCCGGCCTTGAGACTCTGCAGAGCCTCGTTGACGTTTCTCTGGTGGAACTTTGTCATGTAGGAGTGCATCTCTGGATAGTTGTTCCTAATGTTTCTCTCCGTACTCCCGTTTGGGACGGTTCCAAACCGAAACGGAGGCGAGAAGTCGTTGGGACTCTGGAACTAAATATGGAAGACGGAGCATGGTGAGAGAGAGAGGCATGTAAAACATCTACTTTACAAATTAAGGGTACAGATGAGAAAAAGAAGACAGGGTGGCACAGAATCAAACAGAAACCCTCCATCTTACCTTTTTGTCGGAGAGACCAGTTACCTGGTCCACATACTCCTCCTGGATCATGAAAGCAGCCAGGTTGGCAGTGTAGGAGGCCAGGAAGATGACAGCAAAGAAGGCCCACACTGACACCATGATCTTACTTGTGGTGCCTTTGGGGTTCTGCACTGGCACAGAGTTGTTAAAGACCAGACCCCACAGCAGCCAGATGGCCTTACCGATGGTGAAGGATGGACCGTGAGGCTCTGAAAGAAACACAGCCATGGTTAAAGAATACAGGACAGACCAGCCTTGGTTTCTAAACCAGAGCGTGGGACACACAGTTGGTCTGCTTTTCCTGGTGGGTCTCCAGCTGAGCAGTTAATTTGTTTAGTAGAATGAAACTGAATGTCTGATTTAATTCCTGCAGGAGTCTTAAAGTTACAGTAGTTTTAAGAAGGCAACATACCGATATATTCTCATTAAAGTTTCCCTGGTCTGGCAGCTATTCAGTTTTAACATGTTACTTGTTAGCCATGCTAGCTAAGGTCTATCTGTCTGTCAGTCCACCGCTTTGGTCCAGACTGAAATGTCTCAACAACTGTTGGATGAATTGGCATTAAATATGTTACACACATTCATGTCCCCCTCGGGAGGAATTGTAATAACTCTGGTGATCACTTTTTCTCAAGCACCGTCATCAGGTCACATTTTCAATTTGTCCAGTACTTTGCTTGACTAAAAACCTGCAAAACTAATGGTATTCCCATCAGCCTCAGCTGCACTTTGGGTTTAGTGCTAATTAGCAAATGTTAGCATGCTAACAATCTATAAACTAAGCTGATGAACATGGTCAACATTATGCCTGCTAAACATCAGCATGTTACAGCCTTTGTGAGCATGTAGCCATGCTAGCATTTAACATTTAGTACAACCTCACAGAGCTGTTAGCATGGTGGTGGACTCTTGTTGTTTTATGTCTTATATCGGCTATATACATGTGTACACTGTAAGTGATATATTTTTTATTTTTTGTATAAGTTAGGAACTGTGTTTGTTCAATTCATCTATGAGCTGGAAGCAGACTGGTTCATTCCAGCCATTATGCTGTGATTAGCAGTTGGTTCACAATGTTTGTGTGGGTATGTGTGAGTGTGTGAGAGAGAAAGAGAGAGTGAGTGTGTGTGTGTGCGAGCATGTGGGCGTACATTGTTGTATGGGGCTTTTGTTCATGGACAAACTGAATTTATTGTGCCAAATATCTCCTTTGTGAAGTTTGCAAGAAAGTTGCTTAAATGAATCGGGCAGAGACTTTACAAATCTGCTGTCATGCCATTGATACATTATTGCACCGAATCCACTTTGAGTCCAAACTTCGATCTGCACTCTTCATGACACCAAACTCCCACAGCGCTACAAGCAGATAAAACAAGGAGGCACACTGAAGAGAACAGCGCTTTAGGGGGAGTACATCTTCTCTAGAACATGATGAAGGATGAGAGGAATGTCTATATATAGCCACATCAGAAATTGAGTTGTGGGAAGACATTGATTTTTTGTTTCTCATCTTTTTGACTGGGGAGATCTAACACAAAACTAGCCCCTTGCTGTCAGAGCTGACACGTGAGTTTTTGGAAATATGGAAATTAATGCAAATGGATTGTCCAGTGAGAAGGAACCAGCTCTGGAGGTGTTTTGAAACCCATGCAGTGAGACACACCTGTAAATGATGAAAAGAGAGCAGCGTCGTGGAGGAGGAGGAGGAAGAGGAGGAGGAAGAGGAGGAGAGGAGGAGAATGAAGTCATTGGGTCAGCGAGGACGGCTGGTCTATATGTGGAGGCGGCCCGCGATGTGTTTGTGCCTGTCTGTGTCTCTGTCAGTCTTTGTGCCCAGCAAAAGACAATTCGTACAAGACGATCCACACTGGCATTGTTACAGACAGAAAGCATTAACCTGCAAAGCTGTCCCTGTGGTTGTTTGTTTGGTGCAAATTACTAGTTGGAGCATTACTCATCCAACACTCTTTCTCTGGAGGACGTAAATTGCCCGCCGCCATGTTCTCTGCATACTTTGGATCCTCATTCACAGACTTTACCAGCAAAAATGAAAGTATTGAAATTTGGAGGAAAGATAGCACTTGGCTTGATTTGGATTCCACCATCAGATTGTTTTTTTCTTTGCCAAAACGATTGAACTGCTTTCATGCGCTGGTGGTAGTCTCACATCCAGGAAGTTGGCTGCTAAACGTTCTTCCATTCAGATGCTATTCAGAAAATCAGAAACCCAGAACATGCCAGAAAATGAAACCCAACAGGCAACAAAACACTGGGGAGTGCTGGTATTGGAGTGTGTGTGACCCAGCAGCATTCAGGTTTATCATTTCATTTATCAATTTATCAGTTCAAATGGTGGAAAGTAGCCTGTGAAAAGGTGCTGCCACAAGAGAGGGACAATTAGTATTCCAGGTATCTGCTTTGGTTAGCATGTGTGTTAAAAGTGTATATAAATACTTCTGTACTTTTAAGTACTTAAGTGTGATTTTAAATGAAGGTCTTTTACTTGCAAGGGAATACTTTTACATAGTTGTATTGGTACTTTTACTTAAGTGAGTATTTCTTCCACCACTGCACAGCACAAAGATCTTATAAGCCAATGCATCTCGTGCTTAAAATCAGTGTTCGTCATCAACACCTAGATCTGATGACCATGAACCAAGCACTTTGAGTTGCCTATGTTCAGTATGAACAATTTGTGTTGGCAGTGAACAGTTTGCAGATGCACTCATGGTAAACGCTTTGTCATGTAGATAAACGTATAAATCTTGATAGCCCTACATTTCCTACAAGGCAGATTTGCTGTGGAGTGCTAACAAGTCTAACTTTAATTAGACTTGTTAGCACCCCCCCCACCAACAGGTACCATGCCTGTGTCTGTGTGTGTGTGTGTGCGTGTTGAGCTGAGGCCTCTCACCTTTGCCGTCAGCCAGACAGCGGTTGTAGCCCACAGGGCTGAAGTACTCGAATATAAACACAGCCATTGCTGACACCAGCAACAGCATCACGAACATCATCACCCACACATCCGCACTGAAGGGCTCTGGAGGGCGAGAGAGGGAAGAGGCGAGAGGGAGAGATGAAGGGAGACAAGGGAGACGAGGGATTGAGAGAGGGAGCGTGGACGGACAGAGATTAGGAACAGAGAAGAGAGGGGAAAAAAGAGGATTGTAAGAAGGCAGAAGATAGGGAAGAGATGAGGGACATCGGGAGAGGGAGGAAGAGGGGAAAAATAAGAGCGAGGGCGGCAGAGAGAACGAGAGGAAGAGAAAATGAAGCGAGAGAGGGAGAGGGCAAGAGAGATATGCAAATGTGGAGCGGCAGATTGAGAAGAGGAAGGAAGAGTCAGAGAAATGGAGTAGGAGTGGGAAATATAAGAGGGCAAAGATACAGGGAGCGAAAGAGAGAATAAATAAACAGTTAGCCATATTATCATGCACTCCACTCTGCCTCCACATCATACAAATGCATTAAAACTTGGCTCTAATCACTTAGTGTGTCCTTCTAAAGGTGGGAAAATGGACGTCAGCCTAAAGTGACCTGACAAAGATCCATCTAACACTCTCAGTCTGTCAGGAGGGCTCAAACTAAAACTGTTTTTTTAAAAACTGCTAAACTCAAAGACTCTTTGAAACCAATCTGGTGTCTCTGTGGTGGAAATGGGCGTGGCCTATACCACATGGTGCAGCTCAATGCTGCGAATGTGTAGATATAAAGATTTGAAAATGCGATGTACAGTTTGCAACTTATAAACGAAAATGTGTTTGCCTTTATTATAGTAGCCCTTATGGTGGACATGTATCATTTGACTGGATCTCCAGTCATATGCATCCTGAGCGGTTTAGCCCATAGAACCACTTTTTTGGCTGAATCTGGCAGAATAAGAATAATAGTAACTTGACCATTAAGCAGGTATACCAGGGTCTAAGCAACCAATGCAACTCTGAACCAAAGCCCACCGTTTTTTTTCCCAGAAACCTTTTAGGAAAGGTGATAATCCTAGTAAGACTGAGCGTTGGCATCGGCTTTATGTTTTATGATGGCCTCATAGTTACAATATCGAAAAATGTCAAAAACACATCCTTCAGGTTCTTCCTTCACCCCATCTCTGCCCCCAACTTTTGACAGCTGGCTGCTGTGCTCCTCACCTAAGAAGGCCGAGGGCGAAACGGTGCCGTTGCTACGGGAGACCATGACGCTGATACCCGTCTCGATGAAGGGCACGGAAAAGTCGATGACCTCTGACCGCTCCTCGTTGATGGTCAAGGAGCCGACGGCCATGTGGGCGTTTTTTAACACCACCTGGTAGAGATGGTGGAAAACAGAAAGACAAAGAGCATCTGTTATCCATCCATTACTTAGACATCTCTCATCCATCCAATAAAAATGTACAGTAATGAATGGAGTGCACTTTAAAGGGAAAATCTGTCCTAAAACTTTTCCTTATGGGGAACACCATGGCAACAAAAACATTCAAAAAACAACTTTAATCAGGATAGTTAAGAATAGCTTATAGTAAAAAAACAGCATTAAAACACAAGCATAAAAATAGCACATCACAGCCATCAGTCCATTTGAAGGTGATTGTGCTTGTTAAGAAATTTGAACACAAAGGTGGACGTCGTTACAGTGGTCAAATCTGACATAACAGCAGATGGGACAGGTTGAGGGAAAGTGGATCCATTAAAAAAGTGGCGTAAAACCAGCAAAGTGAGCCAAAGAAACACACGAGTATGGAAACATTAGAGACAAAGATAGGGCACGGCTGGTAGAGATGGGAGGGCAACACACTTTCCACACGCAGCGCTCGGAGTGGACACTCGTGATGCGCACCAGGGGAGGGAAAGGGGGGAGAAAGACAGAAAGAGGGAGGAAGAAAGTGGGTTATCACAGTGGGTCATGGCTGCTTGAAATAGCCGCCCCAATGCCTCTCCTTCCTCTACCTGCCTCCCTCTCTCCCCGTCAGTACCTCTGCACAGGTAGTATATTTAGCCCCAAATTTTAGAGCCCTACAGCACAGGGGTAAAGTGGGGCGAGACTGTCTTACTGAGTTAATAAGGGGTATGTGACTGTGTGAGTCAAAGCTCCAGTATGTGCTTCAGCGTTAAAGTGTGTGTGTGTGTGTGTGTGTGTGTGTGTGTGTGTGTGTGCGCGCATACGAGTGAGTCATAAAGGGAAAAAGACAGAGAGAAAGAGACGGGAGCGAACCTTTGTTCTCTACCTGTGAAGTGGACCTTTATAGGCACCGAGAATATTACACATCTACTCTGCACATTATCTGTAGTTTGTGTCTGCCAGTGAGTGTTCGTGTGTGCGTTTGTAACTTTTCAGCCTTGTTTGTTCTGCCAGCATGTAAGTGCGGATGTGCATGTTCACTTGTGTGTGTGTGTGTGTGTGTGTGTGTGTGTGTGTGTGTGTGTGTGCCTGAATGTGCGAACGTCTCCCCGGGGGAAGAGAGCGAGTCCATCCAGCAGTGTACTCACTTCCTCTCCCTCCATTTGCTCTCTCCATCTCCCTCCTACGACTTGTTCTCAGCGCGTTATGAAAGTGACCCATGTGGGTGTTATTGAGAATGAGTGAGCGAGGATCTGCATTTGTGTATGTGTCTCAGCTGGTGTGTGTGTGCCGGTGTCTTTATGTGGCCCTGCTAGCGAGGCCAAACTCATGTAATCAAGTGTACTGCTTCTAATATTTTATATTAGGAGTATTAGGGGCAGCATAAGCTAATGCAGCCCATGAAATTGACACTGTCAGCCAGAATCGAGTTAGGACAAAATGTAGGCCTTCTTAAAGCGTTCATAGATTTTTTTCTTTGTCATCTTTTGTCGTTCCAAGCTGTGGCAAATTGTGTTAAGGCCCTCAGTGACCTCAGTGAGTGTTCGGGAGCGTGCTGAGGCACGTCCTAGTGTGTCTGAGTGTGTGTGTGTGTGTGTGTGTGTGTGCGTCAGCATCGGTCCAGATTTCAGTCCATTAAGGGTGTGAGATATACTGTAGTTTTGGCTGCATTCCAAGAGGAGAAGGACACGGGTTGGTTTTGTTAGATACAGCAGATACGGCAGATATGGCAGAACTACGAGGTGTGTGTGTGTGTGTGTGAGTGTGTGAGAGAGAGAGATAAATTGACATTACCAGTGTGTCCTCTCTGTACATGTATGGAAACAGTCTGAATGTGTATGCCTGTCTATGACCATGTGACTGCATGTATCCTCTTAATTCTGCGATCATTCATGCATAAGTGTCCCTTGTCTGCATGTGTGTCTGTGTGCCGAGATGAATGCCCCCCACCCCTCCTAATGACCATTCATCTGTGGGTGGAGGTGAGAGGGAGACGGTACATTACGGCGCTTTTAGTCAGGGAGAGTTTATTACAGGTGACCGCACGTACAGCTCAGTGCCCACTAAAGACACTGGCTGACTGGCAGGATGACTTAAATGGTTATATATAACATAACACGTAACCTTGTTGGTAACTGCTGATGGTTGTTCAGACTTCAGTGTCCGCACACAGAGTGTGTTTTCAACCTGTGACCTTTGGGCTACTATTGACCCGTTTGCCTTTTCGTTCATTAACAAATAGCCAAAGTCAGACAGCAGGAGTGCAGCAAGTTCTTATAGGTTGAAGTATGAGAACTGACAACGACCTTACCTTGGGACGAATGTCGATTAGGGAATTTTTAGAGCCCAAAGTGAATTGTTGCAGCTGACTGAACTGTACGCCCCCCTGGGGGGGAGGTGCTTAGCCCATCTGACATCTGACAAGTGTTAGGTCTGTTGGGTAGAGGGCTGACCCGGAAAGGAAAGCTCATAATGTAAAGTATGAAAACACACTTCAATGAGGAAATGAACCCTTCAGGCAGTTCCTATGGAAGCTAAATATAGCACAGTCCTCTGGTGAACACAGACTGTAACTGTGTCTCCCCTTTGATCTTTTCTTCACCTACACCTTGGCAGAAATTCCAAGCATCTTAACGTGATAAACTCTTGGCAGGTTTAATCAAACATAACCAAAAAACAGAATCACAGTGACTGCATGGTGACGGCGATTTACACATTATTTTGCGGCAATGAGCACATAGCATTGTCTTATTCGCGGTGTCCAAGCACATAGGTACCTAATTGTAAACTCAGATGTGCACCTCAGCTGCAAGAGGTTTTATTTGCAGATGATTCAAATTGATTCTGTAGTGGTAAGAATTTGAAACTTTTGAATACTGTGGAAAAACAATTGGAGCTTCTAAAGTGTTGGTTGGATTTAACAAACTATCTCTGAATTTAAGTTAAACTAAATTCATCATCTTTGGCAATCGTGTAACAAATTTACAAAGCAAACTTATGATAAGTGACACTGAAATTTAAGGGAGTCTGAAATCAAATTTTCAAAGTAATCAAAGTAAAATTAAGCACTTTGTATTGTTCACTACCATACCTTACTCACTGTGTGGAAGTATGGGGAAACACACAAAACAAATCCAAATCCAATTTATATACATCAAAAGAGAGCTATAAAAATTGTAAATAAAATTACTTTTCTACTACATTAAATTAATTAGTCTTTAAAATTCAGGGACTTTTTTAAAAACTGCACAAGGTCAAAACTAAATGGCTCATTTGAAAGTTGTTTCAAATGAGAAAAACTCAAAAAGATTTGAGAGGAATCTGCATGTTTAAGAAAGTCAGATCTAATGTAAAAACATCTTTGTATTTCTGTTAAAGGGGTGAATTTGTGGAACAGTTGTATTGAGGATGTTATGTATACATATAGAAATGTCTGATCAGAATGGCATGTTGGCATTAATATAGCTGATGTACAATGTGTCTGATGTTACTTGATGACATCAAGTAGGAAGTGTTTTGCAAAAAGGGCAGGTGCAATAAGCTGTAGCTCCAGCCTACACTTCTCAAGTCTTTCTGTTGTTCACATACTGTTTTGTTGGGAGTAATTATATTTGTTTGTTAGTTATATTTTGCTAAGTTGTTGTGTAATAATTTACAGACTGAAATACATTTCGATGTCACTTTTAGCTTCTGCACCAAGGCTGACTCCTCTGTGCACCAAAACCTGAACTCATTCTTCTTTCCCTGCCTGACTTGTTGCCTAATATGCCAACGTCTTTCTGCAATGTACGCCGCCACTCTGACAGCCCAAATGTCTTAACACCACCTTTTAAACAGCAGTAACATCAGTAATAATAAGATGCTGTTGCAAAGTGTGAATTAGGTGCAATCTTCATTTGCAAGCTTTGCCAACAAACTACAAATGAGACTGTCATATAATTCACACATGACAAGCACAAAGGGGCTTTACTTGTTGACCTGCAAAATCTGGCAGCTTTCCACTGACTGAACATTTAGTGGTTAGGCTTTCAGGTTTGGCCTCTGTGTTTTTTTGCTAGTATGTATCTGACAAATACAAACAAACACAAACACGAGCTATCTCCTCACCTCTCCCACCATGCCGTTCCATGTTCCATTGATCTTCTTGCCATGTTTGCCATTAGTGACCAGGTAAAGGTCATAGGTGAACTTGACCTGCTTGGCAATCTTCTTCAGGATGTCAATGCAGAAACCCTTACAGCAACGCTTTATGTAGATCCCTGACTCCTTCGTCTGATTACTGCGTAGATAGATAAACAGATAATTATTCAATCAAATATGTACTTCTGTCTGAATTGGCATGGATTTGTGAATTTTGTCGTGAATTGAATTGTAATCGTGATTTGGCGCGTCTGGCACTGTCACTCTCACACCGATGAAGTGTGAACTGATTCTACCTCTGGCTCTGTACAGCTGCCGTGGGAAATTAGCATCATTCACAAGCGAAATTTAGGCAGTTGCCAGGTTTTTCTTTTCATTTTTACTTTGGTCAGTTTCTGCAGTAGGTAGATCTGTGAGCAACTGTGGCAGATAGACAGAAAAAACTGTCTCTATATGTGCTGAGTTACATTTTCACAATAATCTAATCATTTACTGAACAGAAATTCGTTTTCTTCACATATCACACTTCAGACATTTATTCTGACACTGATTTGGAATATCTGAGCTGGGAGTCTCACAGCGTTTTGATCTGTTTCCGGCAGGGTACAGTGTTCCTCATACAGGTCCCGCTAAGCGGATCCACGTCTTCCACAATGACGAATGGAGCCTCCTCCAATGTCACAATGGACAGGTGGTCGTCCTCCCTGGTTGCTGCCCCCCCATATAGTTCATAGCGAGGCCACACATGGTACTTCATGGACAGGGAACCATTCTCCCATTTACCCACCTGCAGAGACACACAGCAAACAAAAGACATTCAGATTGCCTTAAAAATGTCATACAAAGATTAAGATTTTTTTCCTTAATGATTTACTGTAATCATGGAGACTCATAGTCTTAGATTTGAGTTATTTTGTGAGTCAGTCTGGACAAGTTGCTCATCAACTCAATGCTTACAAGTGTAACAGTAAAATACATACATGAAATGAATGAATCACTGGGCAAAAATTAAATTCAAAAAGGAATTCAGATTAAATGCCACGCTGCAATGAGTCCAGTCCATCAAAAATACCTGCAGCTCTGCTCTTGTAACCAGTTAGTCACAATTGAAACACATCACCGAAAAGCAATGTAGAGTTTTAATGCTTGTTGTGCAAAAACATCTCACTCTGATTCGGGTTTTATTGCCTCATTTTCTGTTTTCTGGGTTTAACTGTAATTAGTCCATCTGTCAATAGAACGACGATAAGGTAACAAATGAACAGGGGAAATTTATGACTGACAATAAAATATATAAGTGAAATACGGCGATGTTGAAAGTTAGTGGGAGGAGAGGAGAGGACTGGGATCCAGATTAGAGAATGAGAACAAGGTTAACGTGAAGGACGAGAGTGAAACAGGGGAAAAGAGCAGAATTCAGATCAAGAGGAGAGGGTGGGGAGAGAGACAGTGAGACAGAGAAGTGGATGGAGTGATTAAGTGAATTAAAAGAGAGATATGAGAAACAGCTAAATTTGCAGTTTGCAGAGAGACTGAACTATAGATGGATGCGAAATAGTCAAGTGAGTGTGTGTGCGACAGAGAAAGAAAGCCGGAGATGGAGCTCATTCAGATGCAAAATGCTGGCTCTTCTGTAGAGAAGTGTCGTGTCCAGCTGTAGGTCTGGAGGGCCCTCCAGCCCTTGTGGCTCTACTCCACTGAATAAGCATCATCAATTAGTCAATTTCCCTCAGATGCCGGTCACATGAAACCATACCTGGAGACTCTGCCTGTGGCCTTTGCTCTAGAAGTGCCCAGTAGGCCACTTTCATTGAGGGAAAGATGTGGGTGGAAATGGATCATCAGCTAATTGGACACACTGAAATGGGAGAGAAGGTAGGACAGGGAGCTGAGACGCGAGAGTGTGTAAAGTCAGGTTGGCACACTGGTTAAATGTAAATGTACACACCCACACACTTACTACACTCCAGGGAACACAAACTTGCAAAGCTGCCTGGAGAGGACAAGCTAAGATTGTGCATCTCTGGGGTACAATGCAGCCTTCTTCTATCCGGACAAAAAAGAGTGAGCGGGAGTAAGTGATAGAGATAGACAGGGATGGAGGCAAAGAGAGAAGGGGTGGGGTGGGGGGGTGGAGAGAAAGGGGTTAAAATCAGCCTGGAGGGGAGTAAACTGGACTGGACACTACAGAGTCTCCGCACTACTTCAAAGGTGCTGTGGAAGGATGGTTGTAGGAGCTGGAACTCATTAGGATCCACGAAAAGTGGTTCAGCTGGAAGTCAAGCTAAGAATTAAACATGAGTATGGGAGCAGGAGGAGGGGGGGGAGCGAAGAGAAGGGGTGGTGCAGGCTCCAAGGGGAGAAAGACAGAGAGAGGGGAGTGAGAGAGGGGAGACAGGAGGGGAGTGATTCACCTTGTTCTCTGATCAGAGGACAGAATATAGATTAGAGACGCAGAAGAAAGAGAGAAACACTGAGAATAAAGAACAGGGAGAGTCAAAGGAGTCAGACTGCAGGACACAGATACAATGGAGGGTGAGCATCAGGAAGCACAGATGCATGCTGGTGCCTTTGCAGGTGGTGAGGAGCATCAAGTTCATTTAAGGTTGTTGGTTCGGAGTATGACTCAGGATTGTTGTCTGCTCCACCACCTTCCCTTCCACCGCTACTTAGAGAATTTATATCTCTGTCTCCATCTGTACAATAGAACGTTTTAACCTTCAGAGAAAGCTGACTGAGTACATATAAAGTTTGACTGAAGTTTGGTTTTGATTCATAAAGTCACACATTCACATGGCGACGATGACCAGTACAGTGTGTGTTATGACTTTCACCCTCTCCAGTTTAAATGCCTGGGGCACAGTTTGGTGCTTAAACCATGCATATGCTTATTTGTACGTAGAATCCGATTCATCAATATCTTCTAGAACATTTAGAACCATACCAACAAACCCCTTGTGGTACACAGGTGTAATCGCAGGTAGACTCACACTCCAACTTCACTGTCGACCATGTGAGCATATTGGATAGACAAACTTTTTCATTTGGATAACAAGTTAATCATCTCTGTCAGAATGAATCTATGCCATTAATGCTTCTTCCTCCTCCTCCTCCTTCTCCTTCCTGTCGTGTTTATATAGTCATCCATTAATGAGCACCTGTAGCTCCATATAAGAGATCCAGACGATCCGTTAATGACATTTGATTGTAATCAATCTGAATTTATAATGAACTGTTACGTTTCTGTATGGAGGATAATTTATCTCAGAATTAAAATTAAAAGAGGAAATGTTTTGTTGATATTATAAAACTGTCGCAATATCAATATTTGTCATTTCAATATCCATTTTCCTTTTTTAGTTTCCTTTTTCTTTTTAACTTTTAATTATGGCCTCATTATTCTGAGTACTAAAATAATAATAATTTATTTATCATTTTCTCTTTTAATTTTACATTTTCCCTTTTAATTTAAATTCCGGATAAAATTATCCCAATGTCTATTTATTCGTATTATTTTATCTTTGGATAAGCTACTTGTGCAAGTGACAAATTTGTTTGGTTGATCAAGTTTGGTTTGTCAGAATTTCATTTAATAGTGTGGTGAGCTTACACATTTAAGGAAAAAAAAACCAAACTAAAAGTTACCACCACACATTATTTGTCAGGTAGCACCCACCCCAACAATATTTAAGCTCAGTCCAGCTCTCAGCATGGTAGCGAGATCTTGAGCAGCACACCACATCACTTGCAGCCTAAATGCATTTGCTTGTAATAACAAATTGCATGATGAATTGTGGAAACAGCAGAAAGGCTGTAGAACACAATGTAAAAACCAGTAACAATGCAGGAACGCACATACAATGCGATATATGTCCCTAAGTCTGTTGCCCCAGTGCATGCTGGGAAGCTTTCCCACACGCCTACTCCCAGGACGCTACAGTATACTAGATATACAGTGGGGCAAAAAAGTATTTAGTCAGCCACCAATTGTGCAAGTTCTCCCACTTAAAAAGATGAGGGAG
>LKNJ01001622.1:0-85220 GCA_002120245.1 Maccullochella peelii
AACACACATCTTTGTACATTTTGGTATAAGTTCTCTTTCTTGCAGGGAGCTCCAGGGAAAATGGGTGTTAGATGGTAGAGGGGTGAGGTTTTGGGGCAATCCCCACTTCCCTGATTGCCTTGTGCTGACGGAAGGGGGCGCAGCATCACAAAGATGACTACTCCCTTCAAACGCTTCTGCTCACACTCAGTGTCTCATTCTCTGTGGCAACCGTGGGCGACGGTGATGGATAAAAGGGGGCTCAGCAGTGAGAGGACAAGCTTATAGGATGTCCAGAAAGTCCAGGACACAAGAACTAGGAACAGACTACAAGTCAGTACTTCCTCTTTGGGACCAGAGCCAAAAGCTGAGGCATGGACACCCACTAGCTCTTATCTGGGGAAAGAATTGATGTGTAGGGTCAGAAAAGGGACAGATACAAGAAGTGATTCATATATTAAGATCTAGTGATTCATATGTTGACACTGAGCATGAATTAAGATACCTTTGTTTCCATCTGTGTCGGCTGCTGACCTCTCTGGCCTTTGGCGTATTAGATTATTGTACTTGGCCTCAACCTCCTGCAAGAGAAACAAATAATTCACTGTCAGGCAACAATAATGACCACAATGTGTAAATATCATACTGTTTTTACAGGTGTGTGTGTTGGTGAGCTCAATGACTGTTACCTTCAGATAGTTGAGGTTGGCCTGAAGGTTTCTAAGGTGAGACAAGACCTGTCTGCTAAAAGAGGAGAGGCTGCCGGCCTGTGATGCTGAAGAAAACCTCAAGTTGATGCCAGAGTCGGCAGCACAGCCTTGTGAGGTGCGCAGCTGCTTCCCTGTGGTTGATGCCAAGATGTCATCATCTGTGCTGCTTTCCCCCGGACCACCGTAACCCTCCAGGACTAAATATCCTGCTGAGAGAATCAAAAGGAGCCATTTAGTACTACTGCCGTGGAAAATACATACGTATCAGGGACGAGCACTGAGCAAGATGCACCGTACAATGGCTACTGTAAGAAACATTTATCTGTTATTACAATCTATTTACACCTACAGGTGTAACGTATAATGACAAATCAATTGTTCAAACTGTCCAGGCTCACCATAATCTTCAGGAGAATCAAAGAAGCCTGTGTCCCCAGAGCCCAGGTCCTGAGTCGGATCTTCTGTCTGGGAGCTGTTCTTCTCTGAGCCATTGTGGACCATCACCCGTGCGCGGTTGTCTACGGGGGTCCGCAGAGAGGTGGTCCTGAGGAGACGGGCCCCCGTGGAGCGTTTGTTTTGCTCTGCAGCCTCCTGGGACATCAGCTGGGTCACCAACACCTGCTTTAATGCTGCCACTGAGGGACGGATAAGGGGTTAGAGTTAATGATTTTTAAAATTAAATGTATAGCTGATTAATTCACTGCATATGTAGCATTGGATTTTAAGTTATCTGCTTACATGTTTTCAGTGCTTCGTCGGCTCTGGATGGGAACATGTTAAACGAGTCTCCTTCTTTGCCATCTTCAGCCACTTGGTAAGGAAGCTCTGGGTCCACAAAACCTTCCTCCTCCTCCTCTTCCTCTGCCTTTACTCCCTCAAACGGATTATTAGCTGGCAGAGAACTCTGCATCACACTTCTAGAGGCTGGACTGCTCTCTTTATCTGGGGGGGTATTATAAGGAAGAGCTATAGATTTAAATTAACATGGAATAAGAACTGTTTCTAAGAATAACTAAAGAAATGAGCGGCTCCTGTTACCTGTGGACTGGGTGCTGCCGGTGGATGTGCGGTCTGAGTCTCTACTCAGCCTGGTGACACCAGCTGTAATGATCTCCACACTGTCTCTCTCCCCACTGGCAGACAAGCAACATCTTATGTTAGCATCAAGCTCAAACCCTGAGAACCGGCTGATCAGATCAAATTATAAAGATGATTAAGCTACATACTCAGTCTGAGGTAATGGTATGATGCTGTGAGGTTTGACCTTCATGGCATCGGCTCTTTGGGTGATTAGACGCTGCCACCTTGTGCAAGGAAAAAAAAAACCAAACAGTTTTATTAGCCCATTTAACGACTGGAGCAATAAAAATTCTATTAGTCAATCAAAGGGTATGTGGACTTACGTTCTCTGATCTGAGACTGTGGGCGCCATCAGCTCATAGATCTGGGCTCCGTTTTCTGACATGGATAGGACGAAGAAGGACTTGTGATCTGGCAGGAGAAAGTGTGGACAGAAGGTTTGGGGTGAGATTAATCACAATTCTGCCCTACAAACAAACGACCCTCATTCTGGGTTCGTTTGTTTGTTTTGATGATTTGATCTGATCCTGATTCGTTAGGATTGTTATTGTTCTGCCATTTTTGCAAAATGCAGAACAGAAAAACAGACAAGAGATTGGTTGTTAACTGACCTGTGGCCACAGAGCGCACCAGCACAGTGTTGAGTTTGATGATGGGGCTGAAGATATGTTTGGTATCTGCGGTGCCTGCCAGGTTTTTACTGTGACACTTGAGGATCAGACGCTCATCTTGTTTCTGTAGCAGAACCAGGATGTCCTCCAGGAGGAGTGTGTACAACTCTGAAAGGAGACGGAGAGGACATTTGTTGTATTTACCTACTGGAGTTTTTGGATGCAGTATCAAAGCTTAATAACAATCAAACTCTTACAATGTACTGATTACAAACCAATAGTCTTGTCCTTGTTCACTTTCCATGACAGCGGCCCCTCATGCACCATCGTTCTCTTGGTTAGATCCAAGTTCTGATTGAGGTAGAATGGGAAAATAAATTTAGTACTTGCTACTGGTCCATGGAGCTATTTCCACAAAGCACTGCCTTTCTACCTAGCAGATATTTCAAACAGCGTTCGTGGGTGTCTAACAAGTGAGTATGCTTTAACTGAAGCTAAAAGGGTCGCGTAGATAACTCACCTTTAGCTCCAGGATCATGGGGTTGTCTGTCTGCTTTAGAGAGGAGAGGTCCAATCTTCTCTGATAGTCCTCCAACCTCTAGAGGAAGGACAGAGAGAAACAGAGAGAGGAAAAAGGATAAGCAAGTGCTCTTAAAAAGAAAGCCACTGCCTGGGGAGCACAGGAGGTAGTGAAAAAATAAATTGTGGTAGATCAGGAAAAAAGAAGGAACTTAGGATGAGACTGAAAAGGAGGAAGAGGAAAGTCTAGGGGATGGCATAAAATAGAAAGGAGATTTTAAACAACACCACACCTGCTTGTCCTCAGATTCCTTCACAGCCTGGTTGACGTGATTGAGGATCTTTCTACAGCAGTCTGCTGCCTGCTTCACTTTGTCCTTCTCCACTGTGTTGTCTGAAAGATATTATAACATCAAATAAGAAGTAAGGCCTCCTTAGTTCTGCAGGGGGCTGTCCGGCAAATTGATATGTCCTCTGACCATTAATACACCATCGTTCTTAAAAATTATGATAAAGCAGGGGGGCATTATGATCCCATAATAGCTGGTTATACATTATCGTTAGTGCGTTCTCTCTTTGTGAGACCAAAACCCCAGCCAAGACTAAAATGATGGACCAAATAATGGGCGAGACATTTCCCAAAATGTGCACTACCGCTCCAGGACCATTAAAATGATAATCTCCCCATTTGTCTCTTTAATTCACTAATGGTTGGCACGTTGCCACACAGAACCTCACTTAAGACTTCATTTGGTTTGTTTTCATCCACTTTCTTCTATCTCAAGAGTTGATGTCCATTTTTACATTCAGTTTATAAAATGCAAACTATGTATTATTCCTGTATTAAGTGTTTCCATGGTAACTCGCACCATGCGTAAACTCATTTACAGATTGAATTAATTGCCTCACAGGATCCAATTGATTTGAGGATCACAGGAGAGAAATGCTGAATACAATAACTGAACTCTACTTATGAAAGTCAACCATCAGACCAGATATGTTATACACTCTTACTGGTGCAGCAAAGCTATACTAGCTATCCAGCCAGGGTGATGAACTGGATTGCAAACAGAAAAAAAGTCACTAGTCAAGTCAGGAGAGTCTAAAGCTGTAAGCAATAGTGAAGAGAATAAGTATATTAGTGGTTTGAAATTGTCATTTTTAAAAGCAGATCACAATTTCAGCAGCAATTTTGATAATCAATAGTCATTTTTTAAGCAAAAATGCCACAAATTCACTGTTTTCAGCTTCTCAAATGTGATGATTTGCTGGTTTCCCCACTCTTCTGTGGGGCATTTGAAGACATTGGACTTTGGGAACTTGTGATAGGAATTTTCAGAATTTTGCGACATTTTATTAATGCACTCTTTCTCAAGAACGATTAACCAAGAAAATAATCGGTAGACTCATTGAAAGTGAAAATAATCATTAGTTGCAGCTATTCTATTATCATTCAATACGACTACAGTAATATCTACATGCCACATTTTTGGTTTATTCAAACATCTTGTTTTGAATCATTATTACATCCAAAACCCTGCCCCCAGTCAGTATGTGGAGTAATATTTGCACTTCAGCAACCTTGTGCACATAAGCTGATTACATCATGAACAAATCACTGCCAACTGTTGTGAAGGAACTCTGATTGGTAAGGCAACACTACAGCACCTGTGTACTTGGCGATGTTCTCTAGTAGCAGGGGGTACTTGGTGAGTCGCTGCATCTCCACAGGAATGATGTCCTTAAGCTGCAGTCGACGACACAGTCTATTACTCTCTGCCTCCTGCAAAGTGATAAAAAGAAAATACAGGTTGGGTGAACTTAAGCGGTCAACAAACAGCCAAAACACTTGTAACGTGTATAAATGGTGACTGAGAAACACTAAATGTAGGTTTTTATTCAAAGAAGTGACATTTAAGCTAAATTCCCTGAACAAAACAGATTTACATATCGCTCATTTAAACAGTCTGTACAATGCATTAATTTCTCTGATGAGTAATAATTTTCTGCAGTATTTGTGCATAATGTCAGTACCTGGATGAACGAAGTAAACCGCGAGTCTTTCTTCTGCTTGGTCTTGATGATCTCCAGAGCAAAAGGCTGGTTACTGCAGAACGTACCCACCGCCTGCTTGATCTTCTCCTCTTCTCCACCGCTGAACTATAACCACCCAACGCAAGACAGGGCGGAGCAGAGATGGACAGAGGCGGTGATCAGTTACTCACTTGATCTGGGTCAGGGGTAGTTGCCATGCAAATGTCTAGTATTTAACCACTACGATGAGTAACAACTCCCAGAAGGGGGCCAGGCTTAAGCCCTCATAGCAGAGACAGCTTAAGTTTAAATGTAGACTAGATCAATGCCTGAACCCTCAGGGGACCGTTTACCCTACTTATCCCCCACAGAGACATTTAAGACAAGGCTGCCAGCTGATATGTGGCTACCTCATATCTAATGTATCATACATGATATCAAGAGGCGGAGATGTCAGCCAAATCTAGGGCACTGTCTGACATAACCATTTACTGAGAAGCAGGCTATTCTATTTCGCTCGCTTGCTTCCACTTTGATTACATTTCTCGTTACTAAGAAGGGCACAGTTATTTTTTTGTGCCATGTTTAAGGTTTTACCTTTCAGGATTTTGGTGTAGGATTTAAGGATTTAATGTAAAGTGTAAAAAAAAAATTGCTATTATATATAAACTGTACATAACCATTTTCATGTACAAAAGACATGTCAAAATGAACAGAATTGAGGCCGAGGAACACAATCTCATGCCAACATCAACTTTTTTTTCTCTCACTATAAAGCCGTTTCAGGCAACAGTTCAATATCTTCGTTCACAATGTGTTTTTTTTCCCTACCACATCAGTCATCTTCAAATTTATTCAATATAAGAATATGTTTGAAAGAGGAAATACAATTTCAGCCTGAGAATTGTACTCACCCAGGACAGCAAGTCGTCTCCTATCTGATCAATTACTGAAGACTCATTTCTCTTCCGAATGGCTGCCATTTGATCCAGTATTGAACCTGAAATTCAAAAGGAGAGAAACCAATGGACAGTCAGTGTGTGTGTGTGTGTGTGTGTGTGTGTGTGTTCGTAAGATAACAAAGATGAAGAATACAACACGAAAATGTGAGCGTGCTGAGTGTTCGCACAGTTTGAGTTCTATATTTTATCCTTCTGTTATAAACTTGATCTTTATTCTCACCACCTCACTACTTTGGAGGCTGTTTTCACTGCGTCTTAGTGGCTTCAAGAGTAGTCATGCATAGATAAGGATTGTTGATGGATTTCAGGATGTGTGTATTTGTGTGTGCGTGTACCATGCAGCTGTACAATCTCCTCAAGGTTGGTGAAGATGTTCTTGATGTCAGCAGGAGGCAGGATGGCCTCTTTGGAGAGCTTCTGGTAGAAAACGTGGTCCAAAACTCTGAGCATTCGCACGTGCGCACGCTCTGTGTAAAACAGCTCTGCAGACACAATGCAAGATGTTAATTCAAGACGGCAGATCATTTGCGCAGCACAATGTGATGTGCATTTGACAGCAACTTGGGTTGGATCCCAAAAAATGCTCTGCTGCCGCAAATTTCTCTTCTACCTTCTACTCACTTAATCTATAACACAACAGTATTTGTAAGCGCATGAAAGGAAGGAAGGAAGGAAGGAAGGAATATTCTTGAAAAATAGATCGGACTTTAATGAATTGTCATATTATGTGAAGTGGTAAGCCATGTCCTCACCATTGATGACTTCCTGTCTCTTGATTTCCTGAGGCCTGAGACCCGCTAGGACCTCTCGCCCCACCAGCTGCTGCCAGTTCGGAGGGTCATGCTCAGAGTCTGTTCCCTGGTCGTCCTCACTCTGGACATCAGCAGCACCAAGACCCTCAAGCCTGGGGCAAGGCAGAAAATTAGCTTTTCATCTGGCTAATAAAAATTCACCACTGCGTATCACCCCTTCTTTTGTTGATTTTAGACGGATTTAAGTTTCTGTATCCTCACCTTCTTAAGGCCTTTGGTGTTCCCTCGTGGGCTCTACAAAAAATATTAAAAGAAAAGCAAGGTTAAAAACAAATATTCTCTATGTAAGGAAGCAAAAGTGTTACTGCAAATGTGACTGTAAATGCACCTGTCGCTTTCTCTGTCATCCTCTTGGAGTTGGTCCAGGCTGTAAAGGTCAAAGTGCGAAGCAGGGTACGGTAACCCATCCAGAGGGTCAGACTGAAGGCCGTCACTCAGCCTGCAGGGGCCTGAGGTCGGAGTCCCACCTGACAGACAAGTAATGAGTTAGAAATCATTGCTTCCTCTGTGTTTTTCTTGTACTGATGGGTTTAATTCAGTCGTTCTCGTAGCTCACCCATATCAGTGTCTCGGCTAGTGTCTGAGCTGTAGGTGCCGCTATTCGGGGATGAGGTGTTGACAGACATGGAGTGTATGAGTTCAGAGCCCTCGCTCGATTGGCTTCCTCTTAGACGACCAGCTTCCATGTGCTCACTTGCCCCCAGTGTGGGCTGAGACAACTGTTTCTGAGGCCGGGGGCGACCATCCAAGGCTTTGCCAACTGAATACAGAGAAAAGTGGTGTCAAATTTTTAAAAAAGCTTTAAAAGTAAAGTAGTGTCATAATTTTGGCTCAGTCAAAAGTCCTAACTCACCCGATGCTGCTTCAATGCGGCTGGGCCGACGCTGAGGTCCAAGGATGCTGGGAAATCTGGGTTTCTTCACCTTCTCTTCGCCTTCCTTTTCTGTCTTGATGCTTTTCTGTATTTTATCAGAAACAAGGGAAGTAGCAGGTGGATGATAATGGGAGAGAGAGAAGGGCCAAGGCGCAAAGAGTAATGTTAAAGTGTAACTACACCCTCAAATTCTGCTAGAACCCTCTCTCCCAGCAAATTTAAAAAATGCAACGAGTGAGGGAACAACAACTGTAGGAGGTGTGTGGATACATAATGTGTGGGTCAGGAGACACGAGGGAGACTGACTGACACTGATTAGTCTTTTTTTTTAATATAAATTTCATGACGTAGTTAGGTCCCAACCGCTTGACTCTATGTCAGCATTGGCCTTGCAGGTTCAGGGCTGAAACAGTAGATGGTGTGTTGAGCCATTTTCAACCCATGAAATGTTAATATTAACACCAGCATTGATATGTTTCATCACATTACAGTCATACAATTTAGTTTACAGCTCAAAAAAACATGTTTAAGTGTACCTCTTTAAGTACCTTGATCTTGGGAAGAAAGTTGATCCTGACCCGTTTGGACTCCAGACTGCGAGGTTCTTTGACCCTCACACCAAGGTGCTTCATGTATGTATAGATGACATACTGCATTGTAGTGCTACATGAAAACAAAAGAGTTTGGTTTCTGAATTCTAACCAACCACAAAGCCGTGCTAAAATTTGAAAAGAACAAGTGTCCATATTGCGACTTGTACCATATGTCATACCAGTCCTTCTCGTACAATTTCTACACAAACCATCTGGGGTGTGCTGTGACCATATGGCGTTTCAAACAAGACTGTTTCAATCAGTCACACTTTTGAATTATTTAAGATAAACATACTGCATAAATTACATGTTATCTTTAAGAGACTGCCCAAGCACTTCATTTGAACACTGGGGGGGGTGTACAATGGGGCTTGGATGAATATGTTGTTGTGTGTTCTAGTCGAAACATCAAAGACTATACTTGAGAGATTAAAAATTACTACCACTGACAGATAATAATTTAACACAATAATTAATTTAAAGGAGTCAAAAAGTCTAATAAAATAAGCTGTGACACAGTAATTGACTGATTTAGATGATTGTGGGACACATTACAGAGTGTAAATGCAAGACACAGATGTTGGGAGGGGCCATGAGAGCCTTTGAAGCCCTAAATGATCCCCTTCATATGCTTTGAGAAATACTCTTCATATCAATCAACCAATATAAGTTTGCTTACCATTTCTCTTCCTCAGTGGTCTGAGTAGTTAGCCTATAAACAATACAAAGAAGAAAAACAGTCTGAGTGGCTAATAATGGTTAGAAACATGAAATTGTGAGTATTTGTGCATCCGAACAGCATACGTCTGTATACGCGACATGTGCTACTTACAGGATATCCTCTATCTTGGTGACGATGTTTTCAGCATATGAGCGCTCTCGCTCCAGAGTGACACGGTCTCTGACTCCCTCTTGGTCCAGTCTGGCCAACTCTACTTCAGCCACCGTCAGGCCCATACTGCGCTTCTGCCTACATGTACCAACACATCAAGTCATATACTGTGGTTAGCTTGATAATGCCTCAGCAAGAAATCGTTAAACAGAAGAAAGGCTGAGCCAGATATACTATGTTATTTTTTCTTCTTTCTTCTAATCAGAGGCTACCACACAATGGAAAATAACAATTCAGAGTTGACAAGTTTACCTGAAATCCTCAAGGTTCTTCTGGATGTCAGGGAGCAGAGAGTCCTGCAGTGTTTGAACGTGTTGTCTGTTTATTTCCTCTGGGATCAATTCTGTCCGCCGCCGGTCTGCAAACATGTGCAGACACTCACATATACTGTATGCCAAGTCTCTCAAGGGATAATGACAAGAAGACACTAAATATGCGCTGTTAAGGTCAAGCAATACTTTCCAAACCATCAGAGCATTTGATTTCTTAACACCTTAGTCGGGAGTGTGCATGGCTGAATAAGTGATCAACTTACAGGGACTATATAATGAGGATGGCCAAATGGTTTAAGTGAGCCAACAGAAAATCACCTACTCAAAATGACACTGGTCACACAACCAAATGAAGTAAAAGCACAGCATGAAATACTTACCGAGATCAGCAGAGATGGACTCAGGAACAGCAACTTTCAAATTCTGTAAAAAAACAACAACAAAAAAACAGTTTTATATTTTGATAACAAATTGGAACAAAAAAGAAATGACTGAATATACTGAAGTCCAGCAAAACACTTTCAAATGATATTAAATGTCAATGTGAGTGAAGATCATAAATCAAGGCACTCATAATCATCACCTTTGAATGATGTAATAGCCAATTTGTATAATGTAGCTACCACCTTATTCTAACCTCTAAATGTGGCTGTCTTAGACAATTTGGTGTTAAAATGCAGAGTTTTTTTGGTCCTGTGGTTCATTCCATGTTTTGTCAAAAAATACCATCATTGGTGTTTCAGATTTATAGACAACATTTGAAGACAACAACAACAGATGTTGGGGCTTTCTTTAGTCTAATTAGTGTCATTTTGAAAATGCGCTGGCACTGTGGTGACATGCAACATTTTACCAGTTTTTGTCAACATCTAATCAGTGACGTACTGTGTGTATCTTGTGTGACAGATAGACAGATGAGTCTGACTTGTAGTGTTGCCCATATTTCACTGTGGGGAACCAAAACTGTACTTACTGCTCCACGGTCAATGAAAAAGGTGTGGAGGTCCATGAACACCCGTCTGGTCTCTTTGGAGTTGGTCTGCTTATAGAGGTCAGCATAGAGGTAGCACAGCTGAGGACATAAGATTATGATTAATAATAAAAAAAAAAAAAACAGTGAGCCAGTCCGCATGAAAACAGGTAATTAATAAATAAAAGATTTTAACAAGGTGTAAAGGAAGAGGGTCTTACCACAGGAGCAGGGTCAAACTGAGAGATGACGTGGTGAAGGAAGGCTGCGAGGTGGGCGGGGCGAGACTTGAGCTGCTCAATGCTGTTAAAGCTGTTACACTGGCCATTTGTCTGCAACAAAAATCACAGTTTAAAGTCTAGTCGTCTTTGCAGACTTCACATATTATTTAGACAATAAAAACTTTAGAAATACGGTATGCCTTTTTAAAATATTTTGAATGACAGCTGTGTTTAGTGAGATTATGATTTGACATAGATATCAAGATTGGCCTGTGGTAAAATACCTGCTCCTGGTCTGAATCAAAATAATCGTCCTCAGCTCCAATGATTTGTGAGACGAGGCGGGAGGAAGAGGGACTGCTGACTCTGGTAGGTGACAGAGAGTCCTGGGGAAAAGACAGTGGTACATTGTGGACAACTCCATTTGGACATTTATAACCCAACTGATCTGGGGTATACTTTCACTGACAGAGATCTAAAAACATGCAATATTTATCTGTGAAACACACGTCAAAAATGCACTCTTTCCCAAGTTAACATCAGGAATGTTATAGCCTTAGTTAATATTTTTATACCTGGTTATTTTATTTGATTTATTTTCAACATTTTATTGTTGCAATTTTCAGTCTTGCAAAAATTGTATCTATTGTTGTCTATTTTTGTTTTTATTTTTTTGTGGGTGTTGTTTTAATCTTGCTATGTGAAGCACTTTGGGTTGCATGTTTGTATGAAAGGTTCTATATAAATAGCTGAGTTGATTTGAGGAAAGGGAGTGAATAACCACATTTTTCAAGCAGAATTTGCTCACGAAAAAAAGAGTATAGCTACCAGGTCAGTGGCGTCCTCGGTCTCTGGAGAGTGGCAGGAGTTCAAGCTGTTCCTGGGTGTGCTCTTTGGGCTGGGGTAGGAGGACTCTCTCGAGTACAGGCTCTCTGGAGATCCAGGCCCAAATCCGCGAGATATCTGGAGGTGGGATGGAACAACACATTACATGTTCAATTAATCTCCATTTAAAAAAACAAATCGCCAAAAAAATCTCAACAACTGTTGCCAATTTTGTTAGTTATCATACATGACTAATGGTAATTTGAATGCAGAATCGATACACACACTTGCACTGGTATTGTCTAGATCTAAAGTAGCCAAAGCTAAGCAGGGCTAATTAAGACTGATTCATTTAATTTAGCATGTTGCCATGAATCTACTCTCCTAAAGCTTACCTAGTATTGGAATCAAGGCTTAATATGAAGTTCAGAGGGAAATTTTCATGATGTTAGCAGTGCTGATAGGTGACAACTTACATGAGTGCTACTCCAGGACAGGTCTGTACTGTTGTCTCCCTTAAAGGCGAGAATGTGCTCTGTCTCAAACATGTTACCATCATCTGCATCGCCACCTGGAACAGTCTCCTACAGATTCATGTAAGCACGAGATTAGTTACTAATTATAAACAACCTTATTACATAACAACAAGAGTCACAAAGTCCCGAATGAAACACGTTTTAACACAGACAAAGGCTAAGAGCAAACTAACAGGCTACACTGTAATAATTAATAAATGTATGAATTTAGAGTGTGTTCTTATAAAATATAACCTTTAAAATTGAGAGAGCAGACTAATATATGACATACAATGGTTCAGTGAGTGAGGTATATAAAATAAGACACCACACAGACACAAAAGAGTAGCTTCCCACAGACACAGCCTAATCCTCTGATAAGATTAGGATTATTGTTTGTCTGAAGCGATCCCTAAACGCACTACACAAAATTATACAAAGGCTGCTTGGATGTTGCTGGTAGATTAGTGTTCCTAGATACCCTATTCTGTATGCAAGTACATGCGGGTAGTTAGTTAGAGGGGGGTTATTTGCTTTACCTGTGTTGCCCCAGTGGCCCTGAAGAGCTGACCCTGTAGCTGAGGAATGTGTTTCTTAGCTTCCTGGATGTCTTTCAGTAGTTTGGGGGAGGGGTTCCTGCTGTACTCCTCCTTCATGGTCTATACAGCAAGAGGGATGAAATCAAAAAAGGATTCAGGACCAGTACTATCCTGTTATTTGTATACAATCAAGTAAAATATGTCATATGTTGACTCTGGTATGAAGCGTAGGGTGTTTAGGAAAATCAGGTCTCAAAATCGATGCATGAAAAACAGCAGTCTTATCAAGTGTACACACTACCTGTCTCCAACCCAAAGTGACGTTCTATTAAAGATGGATGAGAGCTGATACTTTCATTTTCAACATAGATAACAACACAACTTTCCTTAACAGACTTTAGATATACATAACTATGAAAAAAGGGGTGCAAATCACAATAGAGAGAAGACAGTAAGTGGAAGTAATTCTTCTGCTAACCTGCAGCTCCTGCTGCCCTCTTGAGAGCATCTTTTGCAAGATGTCAACCTTCTGGTTGCAGATACTGCTATTCTCATCCTGTGGGAAAAAAATGAAAGGGAAGTTGAAAAGCATATGGAGGAACTACGCGTTAGGCTACAGGTGAGAGGCATTCAAGCAAATATTAGATAATAGTAATGTAGATGCTTTTAACAAATATGTAAGCATACAAATTTGTAAGAAAGGATGAGATATAGATAAGCCACCATAAAAATGAGAGCATATTTAGAAAGGAGAGAAAGACATAGATAACACAGGTGAAAAATCACCAAGAAGATGATAAGGAAGGAGGATGAAGAAAGAAGGCAAGTTTATGGAGGCAAGATATAAAAAGACTATAACTGATGTCTTTAGTACCCATGGTGGTTGAGTGGAGAGGAAGCGGTCCTGAGGACTGTAGGGGCGTTCTGTTGCTGGGGAGTTTGGAGAGGAAATGCTAACGCCCAACATTTCAGACTCTGCTTCAGACAAAGGGATCTGGGCGAGCCCTGGAGGACGCCCCAACACTGTGAGGGCCACATAGGATCCCGCTAGAACGAAAGAAATCAAAGCAAAATGTCGGTTTTAATTTAAGGTTCATCTTTAAAATGTGGCTTTTTTTATAGAACAGACAGGAGAACTTACATTTGATAAGCTTCACCACCTCAATGTGATTAGAATGTGTAACAAGGGTCCCGTTAACCTGGAAGACAGCAATGGCACTATGATGACAATTAAAAAATAAATACCATGTCCAAAACCTCCCATTCTAGGCCCTGCTTTACAATTTGATATCCTATTCCTAGACACAGCATAACAAGAGAAAACATACTGACTGACCAGAAGGTGGCAACATACAGCCTCTGTACTGGCCTTGGACAAGAATACAGTGATTTTAGCAGTTTAAAGACATGGAGGCAGATGAACACAATACCTTGATGATCCTGTCTCCTGTCTGAACACCTGCTCGCATAGCAGCCCCATCTGGCAAACAGAGGAAAAAAAGAGTGTTAAAGCAACACAAGAGGTGAGGAAAGAAACAGAACAAACGGAAGAATGAAATGGACAGAGGGAAAACACAAAAAGACATACGGCTTCATGGTGCAATTGTTGATATTTCTGCACAATGAGCACACCATACAACCTTTACAGAGCCGATGTTGCAAAGTAACTATTTGTGTGCTATTTTGAAAGACCATAACAGTGGTTATATTACGAGAAGGACCTGTTTCACAGCTCCACCCCAAACAAAGGGATTTAGACATGAGACGGGTTATTATAAGATCCAGGTCTGACTCTATAGTCAGCAGCATACAGCTGAAGTAAACCAAATACAGCTCATACACTACCTATGATGTGCATTTTGAGTCTTCAGTTTTGTATTAGTATGGAAATATTAAGTACTGTCACTGAACTACGGACATAATCTTGTCTGATCAGTTGGTCTAAAAGTAGGTCAGGTGTGACTAAATTATTTGTCTATATGTGGTTAGATATTTGGAATTTACCTGTTTCAGAGCAACATAACCATTAAGTTTGACCAAAAATGTCGTTAGACTTCATCTTGCCCGTTTTAAACCTAAACATCTAACAAGTATGAATGCGAAAAGCTTCAGCGAGATACATTTTGTTTGCTTCTCAGTTCACAATGAAATGAAAAATAAGTTGTATAAATTATTCAGATGCAACTAAGTCGATTGCTCTTTGTGTTGAGTCAGTAACAACAGCACAAATGGGGAGCCATACAGGGACAGTTAAACACTGCCAAGCACAGATGACAGTGCAACAAAAGTCCTCGATAAGTTCCTTCCTCTTCTGTCTCTGTACAGACCATGTAATATTTTCTGTGACGTGGTAACAGCTCACGTCATCCTCGACCTCTACAGACAGTGAAAGACTGCAGGGGACCACATAAGTATCCTGTCAAAGTCCCCTCTTTGAAAGACAGCATGATAGCAGAAGCTGCAGCTACTGTGAAGCTACTGAGGAGGAAATATACAGTCAATGGCTTCTCTAAGTGCCAGAGTGGTGGTGGTGGTTGCCGAGTCCCAATTACCCCTCATATCTGTGAGTTCAGAGAAAACTACCGTGACAGTTTGAAGTCAGTGCATGAAGAAGGAGCACACTTGTCTATTACAATTGCTTAAACCAGAAGTAGTCATTATAATAACATCTTTTTCTTCTTCGTTAAGTTTGAGACTCCACCTTACCTTCTTTGACAAGCTGCACAAACACTGGGTTGTCACCACTGACTGTGAGCCCAAAGCCATTTTCATCTTTCTGGATGATTACACATCGCTGGACCAGACCTGCAAGTGAGACAGACAGAACAGAAAGACATAACAGTGTCTTCAAAAGGACCAGGAAGTCACTAAAGGAAATGGACTTGACTGAGCGACAATAATCCACCTGATTTAAACGATAGACTTTTAAAAATGAGAACCTATCTTAAAACAATACTCATATGCCGGCAGGTACAATAAAAGAATGATTGATCTCAGTATTTGTTCCCCCTGTCCATACTGACCATGAAGAGATTTTGTCTCCCATCACTTACACTGAAATTGCTTTAAGAAGGGATCTCTTTGCAGCCATTATGGACAAAAGGAACTATTACAGCGAACAAAAATGCTTTCAATGTACAGTACATATGGGCATGTGAGTATTGTTTTAAGACACACTTGGAAAAATGTCTATCATCTAAAATATCAGCACATAAACCATCTCCAGTAGTCTAGGACTGTTGTCAGGATAACATGATAACATCCCATAACCTGAGCATGTACAGTAAAGAAAGCTTGTTCTAAGGCTGGCCAGTAAACATTTAAATAGCCAAAAATTTGAGGGATATTTTATGAATTTTGCACATAATATATAAAATACTATCTCATTTGGTGACTAGACAACAACAACAAAAAAGAAAAATAAATCCTTTTCTTTGAAACAGATCTGACACCCCAGACATTTTTGGTTCTAGTCTCACAGGCCAGCTATGTTACTTTTCAGGTTTTTTACGCGGCGTTTCATTAGCAAGAAGAGATTAGAGCTTATCTAATGTCTGGCCGACACTGACTAGACTGACAGGACAGTAGACACAAAAGAAAACACAATGCATAGAAATAGAAAAAAAAAAAACTTGTCTCATGTTATCATGAACAAAAAGTGAGTTGATTTTCGAATAATAACAAGCCATCTTAAAACTCTCTGTATCTAAATCTCTATAGAGCAGAAGTAACCCAAACTGAGTGAAGTGACCCTTAAACGGGTTTCTTGTTGTATCCGAGATTTCCTGGTCAGTGCAGAATCAACCAGAGAGGTGGGTCGATCAATAAGGGCAGTGGTGGGGGTGGGGGTTGGAGAGTGGAAGGAACAGGAGCTAATGCATGGAGAGAGGTTAGGGGAGGCAAAAGCCCCAGGCTGGGGGGGAGGGGTAAAGAGAGAGGTAGGTAGAGCTGAGAGAGCAGGGGGAAGGGAAATGGGGAGAGGGCAGGGGTGTGAAGGAAACAGATGAAGCCATGTGGTTTAAAGAGCTGGTGTGAATTTGCCTCTAGATGTTGATCTTTTGCCTGCGTCCCATGCTGAACAGTATTTTAGAGATTTTTGGTTGGTGTTTATAAAGCGTGAGGAGTGGGAGTGCTGACATGATCACTGATCAGGTTGATCCATCTAAGCTAATGTATTATTCAGAGGTTTAACTGATCTGTAATCGGCACCCTTTTCTGAAACACAAGGAAATGTACTCTAGAGAATAAATTGACCTTTAATACTGACAGAGTATCTTTAGCCCCACAATCACAAAAAGAAGGAACCCAAGTTAGAATACCACTAAAGGTTAGACTACTTGTCTTAAATCTTAATGTCTGAGTAATCAGAGCTTCAAATGCTCTCCTGTGATAAAATCTTCTCATCTGTGCTTTTCTTCCGTTTTAAATTGGTGCAAGACCAGACACAGCAGAGATAACCGACTGAAAGAGAAAGAACACACCTATGCTTTGATGAATATGAGAGTAGAGGATTATCTTGATAAACTGTGTCCTAGACAGAGACTAGACATCAGCAGAAACAGGCATTTCTGACATCTGCCTTGAGAGTTTGTTCTGTCAGTTCACTGCATGTGAGGTCAGGTGTGAACTAGAAGTTGTTTTGGTGGAAATCTCAAATTACATGACAACTTCTGTCTCTGTCTAAAGACAGAAATGTATGGTTATGACGATACTCTCACGCCACAGGGGCAACAAGGCTCCATAATGACCCTGCTAACATGTGGATTCGATTCTGAAAACACTAAATCACTAAACCCTTTGTTCAGGTGGCACTTGACTTTATTCTAAGCGAAATTAAGTCCTTGTAAGCATGTAAATATTATGTTCTGCTTAATTTAAATCACATTTAGATAGATTTACAACTGAAAATTTACATCAATATTAGGACCTGACTCGAGTGTGGGATTACAGTTTAAAGTGGACTGTGCAACTGCATCCTAGTAATCCAAAATCTATCTTTTAAGTAGTACTGAGCACAGCTGCTAAGGTCATCTATAATGGAAAAATAGTGACCATTTTTCATGGTGGAAAAAGTTACTAAAACATCCATGGATTGAGATTGAAGTGGTTTATTTAGCTGTATTTTGGCAAAAGATATGACTAGAACTAACCGAGCATACAGATGGCCAGCTGGGGTTTTCTTTTGAAAGTATTTAAAGCCAAATATCTCAAAACCTGGCAAAGTAATCACTGAATCAGCTGTACTGATCAACACGTTTGCAGACCAAAAATGGAAACAGGAAGGCTCAATACACATAATCATGGGACTGATCATCATCTAGGGAATGTTGATGCCAAACAGTGCTACATTGAGCACTACGCACTGCTCAGATTTTACACTTTGTTGCCACGCTAAACGATGTAATTATTTGAACCATAATCATGTTTACTACTGACATTTCAAAGTAGAGCTGAAATGATTTATTAGTCGACATATTTCAAGCGAAGATGCCAAACACTCCATACAGCTTCTCAATTGTTGTTGCTGTTTTTCTTTGTCTTATATGATAGTAAACTAAATATTTCTCAGTTTTGGAATTTTGGTCAAACTAAATGAGTGACGCCTTAGACTAGGCTTTTATGAAAGTGTGATGGGCCTTATTAACCATTTTTTGACATTTAGACCAAATAATCGGAAGATTAATTGATAATGAAAATAAACGTTATTTGCAGCTTTATGTCAAAGAACATGCAATCAGCTTTTAGCTGCCAGAGAAGTGTAAACATGGAGAAAACCTCTCTCGTAATTTATTCTAATTTAAATAGTGTATTGATTTTTCTTCAGAATTAATTTAACTGTTATGCTCAGCTGATCTCCTGGCACTGATTCTGCGCCCAACTCAGAGGGCCATGCCTCAGACCATGCAGTCAAATATTCTAATGATTAAAAATAAATAAAACTCTTTTGCCATCACTCTGCTTAAAACATCTAGTGGCAATTTCACACCAGGATCTGCAGCATGTATAGATGCAGCTGTCACACCAGCCATTCCAGCAGGAGCATCTTACCACAGGACTCTGGCTTCCCTTCTGCTAGCACACTGCTGCTGCCACTCTTCTGCACCACCAGAGCTTCTGCTCACAGCCCCACCACGCAGACCACAGCGCAGACAACACAGCAGCAAACAAACACACATACACACGCACGCACACACACACACACAAGACCCAACACAAGGAAAGGAAACACAAAACAGGAAAGAGAAAATCATGAGGGAGAAACAATCATGGGAGAAGAAAAAATAAATGAACAAATAGGTAGTTTAATAAAACATAATGGTTTGGATAGGCAGAAGCGCAGTCACTAAAAATGAACTGGCTTGGTCTTTGTTGAGAGTACTCCTTTTAAAATACCTCCAATCCTATAGGTGTCACTCTACCAATTTATTGTGTCTTCAGTGACAGGGGCCCCATTTTTCCAACCTTTGTATCCTGCATTAAAATCATGAATTTAATTGATTTAAGTGCAGATTAATTTTCAAATGCACCACAGCCTGAATTAAATACACATAATTTCTGATCAAAACATATTGTGGTAATACTGTGATAATACTGGCCTTACCAAACTGGAACTGAGCCCTCATATTAGCACTCCAGTATACTCAAATTGCAGTAATTTATATTATGATGAAGACACAGCTGGTCACATTGCAATTACACTCAATGCACACCAGAACACCAGAAGGTGGTTAAGTTGTGGCAAAGGAGCTGATGATAAAAAAATTAATCCAAAAGTTACAGTCAATAACACAGGTGGAACTGGTCTTGGTCCAATAAATCAAAATAAGTAGTCTTTTTTTAAATGTCCAGTATATTTCCTTAGTAATTTCCTTCAGTATTTATAACCTTCAAATATAATTAATTGCTGCACATATTATTGAACATGTGAATTTCATGAGCTGCCAGTGTTAACATCCATTTCCAGAGTATGACTACTCCTGCCCATCCCTAATATACCCAAACCACTTTAAAATTATGGGAAAAGATTGTTAAAGAGTTCATGCAACTTGCAGATAACTAAAAGGATAAACAGAAATGTAGACTAACAACATGCAGGCATGCAAAAGGTCATGATGACATCAATTCAAATATGAATCATGTCTAGAAACAATCATCTAAGGATGATCTAAAGATGTAGGCTTCAATTAAATAAAGAATAATTTGCTTCTTCAATCACCGCGTCATTCCAAACATCAACCAAACCATAAGAGAAATACGTGGAAGAAGATTTTAGTGTGGTGCTACACACAGACAGGCAACAAAGTGCATGTCTTGTGTAACCACTGAGAGAACACATCGTGTCTATGTTTGGTTGCATCATACAGAGATAAGCCACCATGTGGTGCGGAGGATTTTCTGTTTTGTTTTGAATACAGAGGCTTCGGTCATATCTCAAATCACACTGCCCTGATTGCTGACAAATACCACGGGGAGTGTCACCATATCAAACTAGTCTGTTTCTGAACCTTAATCTCTCACCCTGCAATAAACTTGAAACTGCAGTGCATAACAGGCTTAGTGGCTTTGTGCCCTTCAAGTATGCATTGAGACCACCCAACCACTTTGAGCATACAAAAGCCACAGTGCACTGATTTATGGAACACTACAAAAACCATGTGGACATTAAACATGCAGCTGCAGATTTTAAGGTCATACAACCAATCCTTTCTGTGCTTATCAGCTTAAAACGTGCAACATGTAACATAACATAAGCTTCTGCCAAACAGTTGGTATAATGCAGTGTAATGCAGACTTAGCCAATGAACACATATTATACTGTCCATTAGTTGAATTAACTCAAAAAAACTCCTGTTCATAATAAGTTGTTAGGCTCCAAGACCCGAACAATTATCTCAGATCAGACCACACAAGTAAAACGAACGCTTTCAAAGAGAGCACAAGGCATAGAGCAAGATAAACACACCACCTTTCACCATCCCAGCATGCCTTGTGCATCGAGCAAACCACCATCAGCACAGTTGTGAGACTGTGTTTGTGTGAGTGAGTGAGAGAGTGAGAGAGAGAGAGAGCGCGAGAGAGAGCGAGAGAGAGAGAGAGCGAGAGAGAGAGAAGCACAGGAGGCAGTCAGATAACGTGATGCATGGAAAAAAAGGCAGAGTATGTGAAAGAGAATAAAAGAAAAAGAGCAAATAAGAAAAACAGAACACGTGTAGGAGCCTGAAAACAAAGTGGGAAGTTACCTGTAGGGTCAAACTCATTGGAGGGAAGTGAGGTTTTGTCACTTTTGGGTTTCTTGTCCGGGGGGTGGTCTTTACTGAGAATGCTGCTGGTTCTAGAGAAAGAGGAACCCCCATGAGAAACAGGTAATCCCACCACAAACAAGTGGTTAAATAGTGCAAAACATTGGCATTTATCCAGTATGTACTGTCACATACAACGCTGTGGTCTTTTATATGTAGCATTTTTACAGGCAGCGTCATTGCGTCTTTCTGTACTACTACCCTGTATATGCACAAGCTGTAGGCAAGTGAACGCTCAGGAGAAATTATACCAACACACAGAACCAACAATTGTTCGCTTCAGCATTGAGAATAATGTGGCAAGAGGACCTCCTAGTGTATGAATCATGCTGAGTGTGTCTACTGTATAATGTGACAGCCAGAGAGGATGTGGAGCCGCTCTGCTGAGTGCCCAGGGAGCAAGGCCAGAGAAAGGACACTCCTCAGAGGAGGTGCTACAAGGCCAGACTCCGGCTTGAACCTCGGAAGGCTATGTATGGCTGCCTCTGCCTATACCGGCCCCAACTGTGAAAGGCCACTGTTCTGTTCACAGTGAAAGGCAGTGATGGGCCGCCCTCAGAAGAGGGACCCCTTTGTCCCTCACTCTGTGTGTGTGTATGTGTGTGTGTGTACATGAGTGAGAGGGGGGAAAGGGAGAGGGTATGTTTGGTCCAAACTCTGAAGACTTCTGTGTTTCAGCATACGAGGCCTAGTAAAACCTGCCTCATTTCCCTCGTCTGGAGCTCTGTGTATGTAAACCACTGGTGTGTGTGTATGTGTGTGGCCACAGGATTACCTACCAATAAGCGTGCATAAATCATTGCAATAGAATATGAGAAAATAAAGATTCTTACCTGTTTGCTTTCTTGGGAAACCTGCAAGATAAAACAGAATGGCCATCAGTATCTCACAGAAATGACCTGACAGACTTTTAATGCAGAAACACAAAGTAAACAAAAGCTGAGCTGTTTATGCCTAAATGGAGGCTGAAAAACAAGACGCAAAGCTGACTGCTTCTCCTGAGACCCATATAGCGGTAAACATGATAATCCTGATCAAACACCAGAGTTCTTCAGCTGCAGATTAAAGCCCTTTTTAGGTCAAATGTCCTCCGGCTCTCACTCTGATCTCAGCTGTGTGTCCGTGTGTGTGTGTGCCGCAATTTAGTCCACACAGACATCACGACTTGACTGAAATAATCATATCCGAATCACATCCATGGCCTGTTTCCCTCGAGGCAGCCTTCCCTGAGACTGATTACTGCCACAGAGTGATGTAGTGATGAAATCATTTAGGGATACTGACAGCACCATATTGGAAAAGGTGATGTTTTCCAGGAAGTTGGAGATTGGTCTATTGATTTGCTGTGTGGCAGACGAACCATGAATGAAAACCTAGATTTAAGCAGATACTGCACTGTTAATTCTCGCAATAGGTGTTTGATCTCATCTTTAGGATGCAGCCTTATGGAGCTATGTCAAAGTGAAATGTTTATACACAAAACGTTTTACTAAATTCTACATTTAAGCCTAAAGGTCTTCCTCCTCGCTTTGACAGTGCAGTGAACTGAAAAGAGTGCAAATTAGTATCTGTGGGAGTAAGCGTCTCACACAACCTGACCGAGCTGAACCTGGCAATTCTTACACAAGAACCAATTTTAACTCCAGTACTCCATGAAGGATAAATAAAGACATCCCTTTTATGTTCTGGGTTCCCTGTAAATCATTGAGGGACCCTAAGAGAACCTATTCCAAAGCTATTTAAGGGGTAATATTAATAATATATTGTATCTGTAATGCACTTCACACTGAAAGGAAAATCTACTGAGCACTCAAGAAGTTTGTGCCAATTATCTGTGTTTTTCTACAGACAGAGGAAGCCATGTTTTGCCATTCTTCTTCATGTAGTGTGAAAACCCACTTCAACCGGATTAAAAGTTATATTGTTGCATAGTTACCATAAATCCTACATTTAGATTCAGCTTTGTTATTATTATTATTATTATTATTATTATTATTATTATTACTGTTGTGATATAACCCCATAAAAACAAATACATTTTTATACTTTATTGTCAATCTCTACAATAATAAAAAGGATGTAACTCTATCTCTAAAATCTAAATCCACACAGTATTATTCTACAAAACAGTAGTATGAATAACTACACATTTCAGAACACCAGTCTTCCGTAATAGGGGGGTCTCTCACGACTAACTAGCCCACATTAACTCTCTTTCTCCTGGCGACAGTGTGTCCATTCAGAGCCATGCAGGGGCAGCTGAATGGCCCGTTTATGAAAATGCCTCAGACTGTAATAAGTTCCAGAGCCTCCAGTAGAAAAAAAATAGCTTTAAGTAGCCCACTCCCTAAGAAACCTCTGAATTGGAGAGATGGAAAAGTCAGCACATAAACACACACACACACTGAACTGGGACATGCGTACATACAAGCACAGGGATGGCAAAAATGAGTAGGCACATGTTGTTCTTGGTTGATCCTATAGGAACAAATGAAAATGTGACAGGCAAACGCTGGATGATGCATCAGGCTGTCTATAATGTCTATGCTGAACTGGAATTATGAATCATGCTTTCAGAAATAATGCTGTAGTGTTTTGTACCTGTTAAAACAGTTCAAAGAGAACTGAAAAGGAATTGTGTTTCGAATTATATCATGCAGTATCTACTTCCCAAATAACCATGGGACCATGAAATGAGCTGCTTGAGGCACATTTAACGGCTAAGGAGAGGTCATGAAGAAAGATCACAGCACTGGACAGAAACAAGGGGACGGAGTAAAAGAGAAAACGTATGTCTAGAAACAACATTACTGACACTCAAGGGTGTACAAAAGTGAAAAGCCCTACATTTATATGAGTTTAGCCAAACAGAGGTAATCATGCAACAGAAGGTTGCAGGTTGGGATTAAGAAATTATTTTGCTTATAGGGCTTGCTGAGTTCTCAAACATAGTATTATTGTCATCATTATAATAAATATACTGTCACATTTTTAAAAATATGGGGAGCATTTCTAAATGGCAAACCAAAAATATCCTGCTGCACAGAATCCTGAAACTGCCAGGCCTCTGGAAGAAGTTGGTGAAAACACACAAACATACCACTCAAGGGCTTGACAGTAAAAGTTCCCTAGTTGCCCCTGGCAACCAGATCTGGATCACTGTAAACTGTCTGTAAGGTCTGGATGCCCTTGTTAACAACCACATTTCCAAAGTTAATATAAAAATAAAGGTAGGCTCTAACGAAAAAAAATAAAAAGTCTCTCTCTAAGGACAACTTTCCGCCTGGGTGGACGAGAGTGCTGCCGTCACATTGATTTCCACACTAAACCAGTAAAATTGAGTGTGGGAAGAAAATTGAAAAAAGAAAAGAAAAACAATGACCCACCAGCATAGCAACACAACACAGCAGTGCCGATAGTGAGACAGTAAAACCTGTCGGAAAAATATGCAGAAACTTCATCATAACTTGGTAGGCACAGAAAACACCAGAGGCAGAGAGGGCTACTGCAGGCCCACAATACAAACTGTGCTTCAGAATATACAATGGTTGAATGTAAAAGTTGTCTGGCAATCAGCAGGGTGATATGCACGTTTTTAAAAGCAACATATGAAATTAAACAGCACTCCAAAGAGGCCAAGGTGTTCAAGGGCAACAGTCTTAAAAATTCTTCTAAAAACTGCATAGTAATCAGAGACAAATGGGATTGACAAAGAGGAACGGTCAAAACTAAGCAATCCAAACAAAACTAACCGACAAACACAGAGTATACAGGGAGTTGAAGTGCTGCTACCAGCAATGGTTATTTCATTTAGTTACACTCACTTATCATGTCCCTGTGTCCCCATACACAGTAGAGTATATAATGTCCACACATGCAAAATATTACTATTAATTATTCAACAATAAGTCTCCACTGACAAACTCTCCTCTCTGTTGTGCTTTCCATAACCAAGCTACTACAGAGCTACTGTGAGAATTGTCTGAGACAGAAATGATAACAGCTATTTTGAAATTTGAAAAGTGAAATCAAAAAAGGAATTACTTCCAATGTGGAAGCAAATACCACAAACTCAGTCCCTACTACAGCTAGACTGTATGTTAGCAAATCAGCTAAATGACAACTAAAGTCATCATGCCTGATTTATGTAGTGGCAGTACAATAAACGGAAAGGCTTACAAGCCTCACGAACTCCCGTTCTGTTTTGCTTTCTCCTGCGTTACAGGTGCAAAAACGCCTCATATATACACACTTATACTAGACTTGTCAAAATTGACATGCTGATGATTCAAAAAGGACAGAGCACAATTATCACGTCAATTGCGTTTCCCTGTTTAAATTTCTATGCACTGTCCTGCCCTTTTGAATTTCATGGCAACCATAGAGACTGCAAAGAGATATATTGCAAAGCTAAGACATGTTGATTCTAAATATAAATATCTAAATATATAACTTTCAACATGTTACTTTAGATTAAATGTGATTAATCGCATATATAGTGCTTTGAAAGCAAAAACAAAAATACATATTAATGTTCTGAAAAGAAAAGTTATTTTTATTTGTGACAGGCCAGTAAAAATATAATAGGAGCAAATAAAATACCTGTTGGCCTCACTCTGACCTGTCAGTTTTTATTCTGACGCTTAGCAACTTAGCTACTTGAGGAATGCATGTTAACGACAGCATGCATTCTTAACCCTAACCCCAGATTTACTATCCAAAACAAGTAAGTGTCATAGTCATGCAGGCAGCTGAATAGCTTAACAGGCTCCATTGTGAGGATTTGACCTTAGCTCAGGCTTGTTTGGTAATCAGTCATAAATGCATACATAACAGAATACATAGTTGTAGTTGCTACTGGAAGATGAAATAGTGGAGTTGTGGCAGCAAATTCTGAGAGGAGGAGAATAGCCCTGTATCTTAATGGTGTAATGATACAGTCTCCTGTCAATGCAAAGCTGACTGGTCATTTTGAAGGGTCTCATTACCATGGCAACGTTTCTCTTGAGTTTTCACTGAAAAGTATCACTGACACACAGTCATGGCTCACATAACGTCAGAGTATATCTCTAGCGAACTATCACAATGGCTCCACATGAGCAGTGAATTCTCTGTTCAGTAGACGACAGTAGTTTATTGTTCCATGCGCTAATGATACTTTAAACACTCTGTTATAAGAAACAATACACAACTCATACGTTAACTGAGAAATGATTAATCAACTAGGGGATTGACAGAAAATTAATCAGCAACTATTTTGATAATCCATTAATCATTTGTATCAGTTTTAAACAAAAATATCTTTGATTCCAGCTTCTCAATCGTGAATGTGTGCTACTTTTCTTAGTCTTCTATGACAGTAAACTTGATATTTTTTGGGTTTCTCCCTAAATCTAAGTACACACTTATATTGTGGTAATACAATTTAACCTCTGTAAGCATGTGATGTACTCATTAATAATCACTCTGTAAAATATTTACAGGCCTAAATAGTCAAGCTGGATCAATAAACAGCCAATAGAAACTTTGCTCTGCTGCAGCACTTTATAAAAATGTTTTCTTGGTAATGCATAAAAAACAAAAGGACTTGGACATTGTAAATTTTTCTACTAGAGTAATACTAACAATTAAGCTGTTCTACTTGTGTGGATTTAAGTTTAGACTTTTTAGACTAGTGGTACGTAGATCTAGGAGAAACTAGACTCTGAAAATCTACAGACAGCGTGGAAGAATTCTCCTAAGCTCATTCAATTCTTCAGATCCAGCTAAAAAAAAAGTATGATCTAGGACCTCTTCCTGAACGGGGCCATTGAATTTGCAGTGAGTGAGAAAGGGAGAAAGAAGGCAGAGTTAGAACAGGGTGGGATGGGAGGGAGGGACAGCACTGGAGCGGGCCTGGGCTTGAATGCTCCATTGAGGTTTGGTGTTTTGATGGAAAACTGTGGCAGAGCTAGGCCAACTGCAGCAGTAGTGGCAGCAAGAGAGGCCCGGGACCAGACCAGACTATGGAGAGAGAAAAAGTAGTGAAGAAGAGGGAGGGGGGGCGAACAGCCCTGAGGGAGCTGGACTCTGACACACAGCCATTTCTGTGAAAGGATCTCCGAAACTGAAGAGGAAGGAAAACAGTGAACAATAAGGAACTAGACCAACTCATGCAAGATTCAGGGGAAGCACTTCAAGTTATTCTCAGTTCCTCTTGAAATCAGTAAAGGCAGATATAGACAGATTACTAAAGTTGAATTATAAGCAACAAATTCAATATTTAAAACGAGCCAACATAAACAGAGAAACTTCAAACTGATCATGAGGATAAGGGTTGGCAGGATGCATCCGATGAACCCAAGTTACAAAATAAAGTAGGTGGACACTCGATAAAGTAAGCTTGACCATGACTTTTCCCTGTCAGACAATGCTGCTGTTGTAACTTGTGTTATATGGAGCTGCTGAAGAAATCTGGAGTCTCCTAGCAGAAGCAGAGCAGCACAGCTCAAAGCACAGGTGTTGTTGGGGCTGGGAGAGGTGGGGCCTGTCTGAAACTAGGAGAGGACTGGACTGTTTTGGGAGTTGCCTGCAGGCTGCAGAGATCTGACTGAGCTGTGCTCCATTCCAGGAGGTGAAATACAACATAACCTTGCACCCTGCAAAACATCCTCAGATGTTAGCTTACACTGGACAACTTGGTAGAACTGGAGTGTTGCTCTGTGGTGATGGCACAATGTCCTCAGCTGGGTTTTGATTCATGCCACCTCTTTAAAACTGCTGTGTGATTCTATCTCAATGGTGTAATGATACAGTCTCTTGAACAGCCTGATTCATGCCTGTAGTCTGCCAATGGGAGATAGCACACACACACACGCACTGCTTATTATCTAATCTATATACCTGAGTCACAAATGTGGGTGCACACACAAATACAGCCAGCCTGACGTCACTGCATTTCACTCCCTGCCACTTAGAAAGGAGTAGTCTACACCCACACAGTGATCCTCCGCCTTTAAACCACTTCTGGATTACAGTCTGGTCTAATATCAAACACACTGATGTCATTCTCAACATGTGACCCTAGCAGTGTTTCCATGTACCACTGTGTATACGGAGATATTGATTTAAACAAACAGAGCATTAAGTGAGTGTATGACACAGACAGTCCAGCAGAGAGGGGGGGGTGTTAGGGAGACAAGAGCAATAGTTCTGGAGCTCAAGCCTCAGGGGGAAAACAGTGCCCTTTCTGCCCCAATAAACCTCATCAGGATTCCTGACATGAGGGCCGGGGATAGACATTTCTTCACGCTATGCTGTCTGCTGTCCTCTAGTACTGGGAAAGGAAAAGAGGTGGTTCAACATGCTACACCGTCCACACTGCTGCTGGTCATGAGCCCTGCAACAAAACTCAAGAACTTTTCTAATCCATGAGTAACTTCTTTGAACAAATGAGTAAATTACTGAAATCCTGCTAATGCATTATTTTCCTTTATAGCTCAGGTTGGTTTTGGGGGAGATTGCCCTGCTGATCAATTTAGCTATTAACTTCAGAACTACAGTATTGAGTATGTTGAAGTGTCTGCCAGGGACACATGGACACCTGGGATGACAGACTGTGTGTATGATTTGGTATCCTGCAATGATCTCAAAGATGTATTAATGGCTGTTAGAAGCAGACCTGTGATGACACCTCATTCTCTCCAAAGCTATGAAATGTTCCATCTATTACACTATTACTCATGACTCACTTTAAAAAATCTAGCTTGGTGAATGCAAGATGATACTTAATACTGAGTGATTCATCACTAAGGGAAACATTACGACAGTTATGGGACAACAAGATTATCTAAACCAAAGATTTTTACAGCAAGGGTGTAATGACTTACGCCGCACTTTATCTTCCTCAACTTTCTTTTTCCTATCCTGGCTGTCATTCTGAACCTGTGTTCTGACACTGCTTCTTGTAGAGAAACAGTAGAGGTGTGTTAGTGTGTGTAGTTGCCCCTGAATCAGCAGAAACAGTGTAAAATGAATCACAGTGCAGCAGCAGGTTGCTGGTCTCTTTCTACACTACAGTCTCTCCTAGCACACAGAGACAACATTCAATTAGAGCATTCTCATTCTGAGACCCAGGGAAGGGGAGTCTCAACATGCCGCATAAATCACATCCAATCAACTACAGCAGAAATGCTGCTTTTTATGGGAACCGTCTATTTCCTAGTATATCAGACAAAGATTGAGCAGACATACTTGTGCACTTATATAAAAAAGAAAACATATGTATTGTATGTATATTTACAGAATTAATGTAGTATGAAATAATGAATTTAACAGCCAGAAATCTAAGATAAATTGCCAGCATCACATGTCTTGGGCCATTGTGCAGTCTGCAGAATATTATGGCTTCACAAATGTCAGTTAGTTTGAAGGCACTAGCCTAGTTCATTGCTACAAAACTATTTACATGGACATGTGAGGATACACAAGACAGCTCTCTACCCATGTCCCCCTTTTTCTCCATTGTAGTGATCTTGGCTTTTGTGAAGTGAAAGTAATGTTTGGGCCCTGAAGCTTTCTTGGCTAACAGGGCAGGATTCTAGAGGGTGTCCACAAGCATCATCATCACAGGGCTGGGTGATAGACCCCAACTCCCCTAGCACTCAGAGCCCTGGCTTCACCCACTCTCCAACATCACTACCTCTGGGGCATCGCCCATTTCTTTTCCTATCTGCCATCTCCCTCTCTTTTTCTATCTTAGTGCCCATTTCTTTCCTTATAGCCAGGCTCGACTAAGATAACTAAAGAAGAACTATTAATACCCTCACAAAACACACAAAAGAGACTCAGGCTAAACCACAGAAAGAGATAACCATTTCCACCTGTCCACTTTTCAATTGCGCTTGGCTAATTGGTGAAGGCAAGTTTAATGCAACAGTAAATACTCCCGACCCTGAGGCATAATAAAAATGTGGTGATGATGGAAGAAAGGGACTGATTGGAGCGAAGAATGGAACAAAAGATGTGTGTGAAAAAGAGTGAAATGCGACCTGCCAAGAATGAACAAAGTATGGTGAGAGTTGGTGTGTGTCTGCCAAAGTGACATCCGGGTGTGAGCAGAGTCTTCCTAAGGTCTTCATTCACATTCTATAAATAAACAAAACTAAAATTCGGGCGCAGACTTTTAGTAGTTATTAGGTTTGAAAACAGACAATTCAACTAAGAATTTAAAAATGGTGCTTCGAAGCCCAGTTTTACTCACAACCGTAAGGAAAACTCAGACAATATTACAATATTTCCCACCATAACCAAAATGCGACCATGTCATCAATAACAAAATCTATTTCCAGAGCGTTGTGTTAAATGCATCACTGACAACTATGATTGCAAAAGTAGAATAACTCCAGGGTGGCACAGGGTGAAATCACAACATAGTAGGATGGTGCGCCACTTAAGCCTTAGTACTGGCCTTTAAAACCATAATTCACATTACTAAGAAGATGGGGTAAATGTGTCAGGTCTGACATAAGACAGGATACAGGACAACTGTTGCACAAGGAAAGGAGTCTGAATACCAGTGTTATGGATCAACTAGTTTCCCTTATAACTGGTTGCTTACGCCTGAATGTGTGTGGCAGACGTTGAAAGCATGAAGATAACATCTAGAGTAGCTGTACTTGTAAATGCCTTATTATTGTCCTCTTTCTTCTAATAAAAAAACCTCATCTAAATCTTAGACACACAATGTCACCAACAACAGCTATTCACGTTAATTTGGAACGTGTCAAAAACCCAGATTTGAGACCAGACAAAATAATTACAAAGCAATGTAGTTTTCCAGTTTGCCATCAAACTGCTTTTCCTTTTTACTCATAATGTATAAATACCATAACACAGCAAAATCAACTTGTGAAAACTGACAACCATGCGGTTGCAACAGATCAATCTGGGCTTCTTAGAACTTTCATACTTGTTTTTCTAATATTTTATCCATGGAGGACAAAGTGTTAGAAACACCTTTCAGTGTAATGCAGCACCACCACAAACCACAACCTCCAACTTTACCATGAAATTAAATCAACACCTCTCTGGCCAATTCTTAATATGATACTCTTTCTAAAGATAGGTTTTATTGTAGAGCTGTTGTGTTTGATAGCATTACAAGACTATACAAGTGTTCCTGTTTCTTTGGTATTTTCGTATACACGATCTTCTTTGGGTGGCATTTGTTTTACAGATGAGGGGTTCTGTAAAGGTGTTCTTCTGGGTAAAATCTATTGTTTGACAACCTTGTAAACAGAGGCCCTTGATGGTTTACATTAAAACATATTTAACAGCAAATATATTCAATTATTGAGTTTTTACTCTAATTTTTACTCTATAAAATTGCACGTCAAAAAATCATGTATAGGTCATGGTTGAGATACCACCTTTTGAAATAATCAAAATGCATCAACAGCTGGCAACGACCTGGTGATATTTAGGCTGACAAGAGCTTGATGTGAGCTAAAAAATGCTGTGACAAAGATTTTAATGCCTATAGGCTATCATAACTAAGGTGAATGTAGGGTTAGAAATGATTCAGACTGGAAAAAGCGACCAGTCTTCATATTGGAGAAGCTGGAACCATCAAATGTTTGCCATTTTTGCTTAAAAAAATGACTGAAACAATTAAGCGATTACCAAAACAGTTGTAGAACAACTGATTGATTAATCTACTAATCGTTGCAGCTGTACAAAGAACATTCTATCATCAAAATTACACTAACCTGGAGTTATCTCTTACTCAGCAACTGGCTTTGCCCATTTCCCATAAGATACATGCAACTGTGCCGCTATGATGTGACAGAGTATCTTATAGCTGCTACCTTCAATATTTGTTGATCAATGAATTACGGAGGTTTCTTCTGACTTGAACATGAGTTTTTTTCCCAACCTGCAAAAATTTTATCTTATGATTTCAGTTGCAGGAAACATGTTGAGTGTATAAATACCACCATTCTCCGCTGCATGATGAGCAAGAGCCTCTGCATTTCTGGTCAGAGCTCTAAATAACTTGTGGATTCTCATTTTAATGCACAGTTCAGAGCAGCTGACACAGCTTCCCCAGGATCAGTACTGACTAGATTGGGTAAAAGCATACTGCATTATCAGGGAGGGATGCCAAATAAAGGAGACGCATACAAGCAGACCGAGCTGTCAGATCTACTCATGAAAACATTTATCTTGAGGAAACAAATTCCACTGCAGTAAGGCAAATATTGAGGAGTTATCACTTGGTGTTCACATAAATACTTTATGATTAGTTATTCATCCAGTTCAAATGCCAAGCATTTGCTGGTTGCAGAATCTCAAATGTGTTGCTTTTCCCTGTTTAATTTAATTGTAAACTGAATGCTCTTAGGTTTTTGGGCTGTTGGCCGGACAAAATAAACAACTGGAACTGAAGATATCACCTTGGTTGTGATGGGCATTTCAGCATTATAATTGTCAGTAGAATGACTAAATGAGTAATTGCCCAATTATTCACATAATCAACAATTATGTTGGAATCAATGATAATGAATCAATAAATTACAAACTTGTTAGTTGCAACCCTATTGCCATTAACTAGCCACAGACATAACTTAACACTTTTCCTCTAACAGGGTGACAATGAAGACATACTCCAACCAGCCTCCCTGAATGTACCTGACCTACACTGACGGACCTGGAGAGGAGCACACGGCGGACAGCCAGTTTGCTCCCGCTGAAAGCTACTGTTTACTATTAGTGATGTCACCAGCACCACTTCCCGGGAGGGCCTCAGGGGGGTGGGTGGGAAAAAACGTGGAGATCAGCAGAACTCTATGACAAAGAGCTAACAGTACACTAAACTGACCCATCGGCTGGTGGCCCAACCCCAATAGATGCTGGATGTCCAACACCAATGGATGCTGGATGCATACTCCCACCATAGTCAACAGAGCGAAAACAAAATGCACAACACCACACAGAGGGAGAGAAAGCAAGAGCAGGGAAATACAGACAGACTTAAGGAGAGAGGGTGCGACAGACAACAGCATTAATCAATAAAGTCATTACCATCAACCACTGTAGAAAACATCCTTAAAAACAATGCGGTCTAAACAATAATTCAGAGCCCAGGCCAACTCTTATTTTTGTGCAACAGAGGTACAGAGCTAGTTGCTTGCATGATCTACAGACTGCTGTCACACTGTTTTGCGTTAACATAACGGCCTGCATCATGTCCTACTTGTAGAGTAACAATTGTGACTTTTATGACACACAGAGCTTGTGAAACCAAAACAAACAAAGGAACATACCCACACACTTCGAATAAAGTAGCACTGTCCCAAGCCTTCACGTGCAGTAGCAAATCTGACATTACCAAATATATAAAAGACACACTGCACTGTCTGATAGCAATAGCAACCTAACATTAGGTACCTTGTGGCATTAAGGAGTATCTCTGATTTATTTGCCAACTGCAGTTTAAATTGTGAAGTGATTGAAAAGTACTGATTTGTTCTTTGTACTGATAAAAGCAACAATAGATATGATGGTATCTACACCAGTTTAATCAGTGTTGTGGTATTACTATTAAAAAAATCCACACACAATAACAGCACTACAATAGCAGTTGGTGCCAGCAGCCACTGTTGTCATCATTGCAGTGGGGGAGGGGGGCCATTTAAAATGGGGTTGGGCTTTAGCCTCTAGCACATGCCCAAGCCATGATATATATCAGATCTCAACCTGTGCAATAAAGCTTCCTTCTGCTCTGAACCTACCGACCACATTCCACTGTATTGGCCTGCTCTCCTTGCAGGTATGTGGGATTCAGGTGGGAAGTGACTGACCTAACGGAACATCTTAACCTCTCTGTTTCACTGCCAGAGTGTATCAAATTGAGAATAGAAACCTCTTTATTCCGGAGGTACAAAAACATAAGGGAATTCATTCTTGCAATAACAGACTATTGACAACTTATATCACAAATGGATTAGAATGGTACAGACCAATCCTTCTCTACCATTTAGTGTGTTCTTCAGGCCATGACACATTATTTAGCCTACAGGTCTAAGCAACAGCGTCCAGTCTTTGAGTTTAAGTTGACAGATGCCTAGATAAGGTGATTACTTGACGGAGCTAAGGTTTTGTCTAAATCCAGAGATTGGTTTAATATGTGTAGGAGAAGGTTAGCTTTAAAAGATTAGAGGTAATAGTGATGTTGATAGGTGTACAGGGATCACAGACGACTGTTCCCTGGCACACAAACAGTGGCAGGCCATCTCACTCCTTGGACAAGTAGTACTTTACTGTCTGCACAGAACTCCATTACCCATGCTGAGCTCAGCAGAGTTTCCATCAAGATCTGATGTCCTTCCTTGGTAATTAGATTGTATAGCACAGTTATTACTGAGCACATCACCACAAAGAAGTGCTTTACTTGGACCATGTAAAACACATTTTCAGACTGTTACGTTGTCGCAGATTAATATCATCATAACCAAATGAAGAAACTTTAACAAAATGTTAGGTTTTATTACTCTGAAGACTCCATTTGTGCATGTTGAGTGCAGACAGTGCATTAATGGGATATAAAGCTCGTTGTGTACTGTACCTGTCAGTGAAGCTGGACTGTGTGTCACTCATTGGGCTTCCGGTTCTAGATTTGCAGCAAATTATATCCGTTTAACATTTTCCAGAGTGTGATGAGGCGATTTCCTGGTGCGTCCTTCTCTGGCATCCGTCTGATGTAGGCAAGGATTTCGAGAATGATGTTGAGAATAAATTAATTGTGGAACACTGTTGGGTTGTTGCGAGGCCCGTCCAAACACTGGAGGAAACAAAAATACTACCTATACGCTATCTGTTAGCCAATACTCCTTGTTCAAATGTAATAGCAGTAAGGAATCTACAGTGCAGACCTTAAAAATTAATCGGGGCCTCTGTCGTATTAGCTGTACAGTCAGATGATATCCTACCCCGGCATTAAAGACTATTTTGGCAACAACAATAAATATACTGCGCCAGCTGGCACAAGTTGTGGTGCATGTATGAACTCCTTGTGTGAATCCTTTGCATTCACATCCCAGTTTTCCGCCGATATGAAATTTGTAAACAATCTGTATTCCAATGTAACAGACACCTTGGCCCAGCGATGTAGTCCGTCTGCCACCACCCCCGCTCGGCTGAATGGCCTCGGTTCCTAAATGATCTTTGAAGATGCTGGAAATTCCTCCAGTCCCATTCGGTATTCCCTGCTCCCAGAAATGCCTGTCTGTGGCTGTGGGGACGACTCCCCCGTGACCATGAGAGTCGCTCAATGCCGAGTTTAAACGACCCGTATTACACACTAGCAAAACAACCGCAGCTAATGTTATACCGGTGTACGACGTTTGTTTCAAAAACAAAATTGGTTAGATGGTCGATTTAAAAAAACACACTGTTTTTGTATGTTTTTTTAAGAAAATCCTTTCTCACGGCAAGCTGGCTGTCGGATCTCGCCAGCTACCAGCTAACAAAACAGATGAGCTCTTTCAGCAAAAAAAAAAAAACTTTGCTTCGTATGCTCTTGTTTCGAGTGCAAACTAAGCAAACTCCCGTTCACAACAATGAGCCGGCCAACGACTGAAAAATATATATACAACACGGCATGAATGTTGACTGGCTTGCGATATGTCTCCGTGTTATATCCTTCAAAAAGTCTCCTCGAGGAAATAAAATCCAGTGAACTCCGTTAGCACAGCGCAACGTTCCTTGACTCCATGTTTCCAGAATTCAGTCGTTTCTCGGCAGAATTCCCGTGGATGAGAGCAGGCTAGCTATGTGGCCAGCTAACGGGACAGAAAGTAACACCAGTCCTCTTTAAACAACGACAAAAAACCACCGAGGCGATTAAAACTTTAAGCGAACATCAAACGCCGTTTTTTCCAACGCAAGACGTTATTTGTACAAGAATATAACTTGCGGAAAGGTACCAAAAATGCCACTTTCTGCCGCTAGCAACGCCCTAGCCAGCTAGCTGTTGGAGTCCACTAGCGCTGCCTTCCACTAACCACTTCCGCCGGGAGATGGGAAAACTCGTTTTGTTTCAGCATAATGTGAGGGAACATTGCTGCATAATAACACGAAAACTATACCACTACTGCTACCACTGCTAGTAATAGTAGTATAGGCCTACCATTCATTTTATAGTATTTAATTTATCCTTATATAGCATACTAGGTTCTGAATACAAAAAGTCTGGCACTTAGATGTTATATATCAGACATGCAACGATTAATCAATCAATTGACCGACAAAAAATAATCGGTAACAGGTTCGATAATGGAATAATCATTTAAGCATTTTTTTAAAGAAAAAAACGTAAAAGAAATAAATAAATAATATCACTGGTTCCAGCTTTTCAAATGTGAACATTTGCTTGTTTGGTTTGTCTTCTATGACAGTTAACTTAATTTCTTTGGGTTTTGGACTGTTGGTCAGACAATACAAAGTCACCTAGACCCTGGGTTGGAGTCACTTGTCAAGCAAAAAGATAAATCATTCTTTGGTTCCTGTTTCTCAAACGTGAGTATTTTCTGTTTTCTCTTTGTTATATCATTGTATCATTATCCTTTGGTTTTAGACTGTTGGTCAGACAAAACAAGCGATTTGTGACAGGAATTTTTCACTATTTTCTGGTGTTTTATAAACTAAACAGTCGTATCTGTTGTATGATCAATAGATTCATTAATAATTAAAATAATCGTTAGCTACAGCCCTGGTTGTATAGATAGATATTGGATTGTTTGCTTTTCCATGGCAGGGAAACCAGTCTTAAGAATTTTCCACTAAGGAGGCACCTACCTTTAGCTGGTTGATTAACTTGTTGATTATGTGTGTTGTTGTATGATTATTTCATGGTTTTCATGGCTCTCTGTCTGTCTGTGGTTGGTCTGGGACTGGGAGAGCAGTCATTATGTTCATTATTTACAGACTACAGTCCAGTCCTTTGTTCCACAAGAAGACACTCCTACTCTGAGTAAACGTCCTTAACTTAGCACATCCATAGAGAAAGCTTGAAAGACATAAAGGAGCAGAGAGAAAACACACTCAAGTGGATGTGTGTGTGTGTGTGTGTGTGTGTGTGTGTGTGTGTGTGTGTGTGTGTGTGGGTGCAAGAGACAGATAATGAAAATGCAAAAGATACTTCAGTCTATCTGGATGCTTTCATTCATGTCTTTCTTTTTATTTAGTTTGAAATTCATCTGCAAACTACTGCAGTCAGTGTAGACAAGATTTCAAGACCAAGATCCATATTCAGTGCAATCAGTATTGATTCCATTAGTAGTCCATCGAGTATATGTATAACTGTACTTGTGCATTTTTGTAATTTAACGAAACTGAGAAAAGAAAATGCACTTAAGATCACAACATCACCAATGTTATAATGTAGATGTGGTTAGTTTTTTGCACTTTATTCTTCTCTCGATCTATTTTGTTTGTTTGTTTGGATCCTGTCACATATTTGGCACACTAAATGTATGAAGTAATCCACTGTAAGTGATAATATTTATTGCGTTGTGCATTGCTGTCCTATTTCATTATTTACGTTTCTGGCAGCTGACAATATACTCTATGCTACTACTATATATATGTATTTCATACATTATCATACACCATATTAAACTAAATTCAACAATATTGTTGAATTCATCCTAAAAGGACAACAACAAAAACCCACACCAAATGACTGTTCTCATGCTTCCTCACTGATCAGTCATATATTGTTGATATGACACCACCATGTGGACAGCTTAGGTAACTTCAGTCTCAGTCCAATAATATATCTGAGTATCTGTGACGTTTAATGATGCAAATGCAGCTTGTCCTTTAGTTTTATTGACATTTTGTTGTTTAAAATTTATTCAAAAGCATACAATCTATCACATCTTTATTTCACTTCACAAAGGGATTACAAAGGCAAATCATGAAACCCCAAACTGAAAATGGTTCTTCATTACTCCTACACTTAGGAGGGTTGGTGGGTTTACAGTACAGCACAAGACAAAAACCAAACAAAAAATTAGGAAAGTACATTCAGATAACTAAGGCACACACCTGTTAGATTTTTACTTCCTTGGATATAATGGTGATGCTCACACGATTCTTAACAGTGGCAGCCAGGCAAACAGACGTCGTATGAGAGCAGCACATCAAACTTCAATCAAATATAAATAGAAAAACAAGGGGATGAAAGGTGTTTTAGCACATTACTGTGGAAATCCATTTGCACTAAAATAACAAACAAGATATGGTCATAATAATAAGAACACTGATATACAGTCTGAGCACAAACATGAAAGCTGGTAGTTTGCTAACTTCCTTGGCATGGAACAAATCCAGTCATGGAGTGGGTTAAATCATAATAATCTATACGCATAACAAGTCACCTGCCTTCATCTCATGATGCACTTACATTTTCTGTCTGGACCATCTGGTTGAAATCATTATCACAATATAAAGATTAATATTTTCTTGACAATTAATATCAAATTATGGCAAATTCTCACATCAAATACTAAAGCTAAGACATAACTCTTTACACATTAAATAAAACACTGAAATCACGGTTTATGTAATGTTAGTATGTTTGGAATTATTAAATTGGACAACAGAATTCTGTAAAACAATAACCAGATATGATTATATCATCTCGATATGATTTTACCTGGTTGGTCCTCACAGTAGCATGTGGTTGTCTCAAAGATTAAGACAGAGTGTAGAGGATGTACACCTCAAAAACATTTAAAGGTGCTGGATCAAAAACATTTAACTGAAGCAGAAGTCAGAGATCAGCACACTGTACAGATAGCCACAGTAAGTGAATTTAATTGGTAAGTCTTGCCTGACAAAATATCCATGAGACTGAAACACTACTCTATTAAAATTAATAAATTGGGAGCTATGAGTACAGAGCAGGTCTATGTTCACACAGTTGGTACAGTGAAGTCAGACACTCCAAATTCTGACACCATTTCACCAAACATTTGAAGATATTTATAGTTTACATAAATATCCAAATAGCATCACCAGTGTAGAACCACGTAATTGAGATGTTCCTCTCCATGTATCTCTTTACACAGGGGAAATAAAATAAATGAAATGTTTTTTTGGGCAGGCTCTGGAATAGGATTTCAGACAGCAGGCAAAAGCTTAGAAGAATTACTATAAACTAGGTTAAACTAAGTAATCACACACATTTCTCTGGAATCCACCCCAACTTTCCGGTATGACTTCATCTCCCTGAGTATACCTTTCACATCTGCTCAGTCTCACATATGCCAAGAAAAAAACTCAGGATTACAAGGAAACCAATCCATATTTTTTTTGATATGACTAAAAATGTTTCACAAGGACCACAGGCATTCCATGTAAACTGTTTCTTTGCTAACACTGAGCTTTCCTTTGGAGCAACACCACCTATGACTAGGCCACAGTTTACTGCAACTGAAAGCAACATCTGTTCATGTGTTTATAGAAAGTGCTTTGGTTTTCAGAGACACAAACTACATCTGTGTTGTTTGTTAACTGCACATTTTACACAATAATCTGACATGTCTGCATCTGCAATAACTGCATAAAAAATGTCAAAACGCACAGGTGCTGGACAGATGTCACAGGATATTTCTCGACATAGAAAACTATGACTTTGAAATATCCCTTTTTTAATCTCGGTTTAACATACAAAAAGTTGATTTTCTTTGTACTTTCCCTTGCACATCCAAAGTGAAAAACACAGACATAAAGTAAAAATTGATTTCCTTTAAAGAAGCACAAGCCGATCAGTCCTTCTTCCCTTCATGGCCATTAGCTGCCACTGTTTCTTGTTGGTCTCTCTGCTGTTTGTGCCAGCTCTTGCTCTTCCGAATGGCAAATCGAACAATGTCCACCATAAACACCCAGGACAGAGCATACATGGCCACTCCCCCACACTTGATAAAGAATCTGGGTCTTGGGGAGATCAGCTCACAGTACAGCATTGTGCCTCCCACAAAGATTCGCATCACCACAAACAGCAGCACAAACAGGACGTCCACAACGTTCCCCAGCAGCGTCCCGTAATGTCCCGTCTGTTTGAGGAACCAGCGTGCCTGCAGGAGGGGGTTGGTGATTTCACTGCCAAAGAGTACCGCGCAGCCCTCGATGCCAGACTCCCCCAACCACAGGGTCAACAGGATTCCCAGGATGCTCATGGTGTGGTGGGCCAGCATAACGGGTCCCTCTGTGCGGAAGTACACACACCAGGCCATATCAAAAAAAAAGTAGCCCAGGCTCAGCACCATGGCACTTATCTGCAGAGGAGTGTTCTTAGTACCTGGCATCCACAAACAGAAACAGAGAGTGACAGGAGCATATTTGTTAATATCAACATGTAGAAACAAACTTCTGATGAAGAACTTAGTGCAATACAGAAACAGGAAGAACAGGTAGACAAGGTCAAATTATTTGGTCACAGCTGAAGTGTTTATTCTCACTTTGAAAATTGTTCCAATTTGTAATTAGTCAACATGCTAAGCAATGTACCGCTGAAACGATTAGTCAATCCAGACCAAATTAATCTGAGACTATGTTAATAATTGATTTGTCATTTAAGTAATTTTTCAAGCTAAAATGCCACATATCACCTTGTTCCAGCATTGCAATTGTGATGATTTACAGCCTTTTCTGTCTTATGTGAGTTAACTGAATATTTTTGGGTTTTGACTACGTTACCTTGAACAACTAATCAATTAAACAAAAAAATAATTGTCAGATGAATTGAAAATGAAAATGATTGTTAGCTGAGGCCCTAAAGCAATGTTTCTAGATTTACATGACATCGTTACTGAAGTAGCATTTACAACATAATGACGTGAAAGACTATAGCTTAACTTCTTCTGTTTAACTTACCTTATATATAGCCCTTATTGTTTTGTGATTATGTCTTAAATTACATGTTGATAATTTGAATCCACAGAGGGTAAGCGTCCTACCTGGATGAGTGAAGGGCCAGGGTCCATCCACATAGCCTATATATGCTGTGATGCAGACTGCCAGGATGCCATGCACCAGGGTGACAAGGCGACAGTTCCATTCGGAGCTCCTGGACCCGTTAACATTACACAAGATAAAGTAGAGAGAGACCCAACAGGACAGGGACAGGAGTGCACAAACCACAAGCAGTGCCATCTTCTCTTCTACAAGCAAAACAAGCGAGAAAAACAGCTAAAAAACTTACTTACAGTTTCTTTCAAAAATGGGCCTGTCAGCAGTTTGAATCACATTACACAGAAAGAGAAAAATGCATGGAGGCACATCTTGCTCTGTAATATCCCTTACAGTAGAAAGAGACAGCATTACCGTCCAAAGACTTGGACTGTGCAATCCTTTGTAAGTCACCAACAATTAGCCTTTGCTTGAACTATAATAGCACCATAGTTGGCCGGACGAGGGTCTGGTGGGGTGAGGGGGACGTCTCTTCTTCTGCTGTGACGTTTGTACTAGGAGGTGAGACCATGCAGATGGACAGGCCCACATTCACTGGACTGGAACAAGATGTACACTTGAGTCTCAAAGACTTCAAGCAAGTTTCAAAACTAGATGATAGGTTACTGGGTGCTGGGCCTCAGACAGTTCTCATGAGAGGGAAAGGTTCTTTCAGCGGTTATAAAATGACATGTGATCTTTGAGAACACTATAAATCAATCCAAAATGTTTTGTTGTTGTCTTGGTTGTGATGAGCAGCAAAATGAACAGTTGCATGGATACATGGATGGCATTGGGAGGTGAAGCTGTGATATTATATGCAGTGGGACAACTCAGTTTCGGTACCACTTTTCTTTACATAGCAGCAAGCAAAATAGGGTGGCAACTACAAACCCAAAGATATTCAGTTTACTTTACTATCATATATTAAGAAAAGCATCCAATCCTCACATTGGAGAGGCTTGAAACTGTGTATGTTTTGCTTGAAAATGACAACAAATTGTTAATCAAAATAGCTGCTCTGTTGATCGACTAATCGATGTGATGTAAAACAGCTACAATGGAGGATAGGTGAGATACTAGAGAATATGTGGAGGTTAACTTTGGTTTGGCTTTATTCTGTAATAAACAACCTACAAAAGACAGATCCAATCCAACATGGGATCTGGACATGCAAAGACAATATAAGACAATAAAACAAACGCTGCAAACTTTTCATAGCATATAAACACATCAAGGTGTTGCTCAGACAATTGAAGCGAACACCAGCTGGACAACTCAGTTTGGGTACATTACCACTATTTCTTTCCTACATAGCAGCATGCAACATATATACAACAGATATATTGCAGATTTTCTGTATATGTTTTGTAACCTCTGTGTTCTGTGTGGTGCTGCTATCCTGGGCCAGGGCACTCCTGTTAAAAAGATTTTTTTTAACCATTCCTGGTTCATAAAGTTAAATACACACAAGTGACATAGCCTACTAGGACTGTTGAGTTTTTAGGTTTTTAAGATACACAAAACGATAGATGTACATTTACAACGCTGTAATTACGTTCCCATGGAAACGTGTAAGAGAAAACACCGGAAAAGCAGTTGGCAGCTAGCTGGACTCATGTTAGCGTTGATGTTTATTCCCTTGCTAAACTAAGCTAACTAGTTCCTAGGGCAAGAGGACCACACTTTACCCCTGATTTAAGAGGATGCCCTCACACCGGCTAACTACTCAGTTAGCTGGATTAGCAAACTAACCGGTAGCAAGCTAACGTTGAAGGGCTAACAAGCGTTTTTCCTATTGGATTGTAACGCCTTCACAAACGCAGTGAAATATCATTACCTTAGTGCTGCACATGGGTCTCTTCGTTTACATCGTTTTGAGTTTTGAGTCCTGTGAGAATATGTTTCTGAAGGAGACTGTCAAGTGTTTGTTTGCAGACACAGTGGCTGCTGGTTGTTGTCCTTAACGTGATCCCCGCCGGTGGCAACAACAGCCTCCCTCAGCATCCCTTCCACCTTATTAGTCGCTGTACATGCAAATGTAGCAACGGGTAGAATTGTGCTCTGGTTGTATCATCCCATACTATTCCGTTGTTTAGAGATTATGGCAGGTTTATTAAATATTTAACAGAAAAGGCATGTTTCCATCCTTCTTCTGGATGTCTTCCCAGAGCGATGGGATGTTGCCTTATCTTTTTAGAACAGTGGCGACACCGTGTGGTCAATAGCAGGAATTACACACAAGTTCCCCTCCAGCAAGGGGACAAAATGGAAGAACTGCATAGTAATAATACTGCTAATATTCTACCATCTGTAATAGGCGGCTGCACAATAGTTTTATGGTTGCAGAGAATATCTTACCTGCGTGACCTGGGTTGAAACCCTGGTGGGAAGCCCTGCCGAAGTGTCCAAAGGCAAGGCATTCAGTAGCCTACCACCCCGTGCTCTAGATCTACCTGTACTTGAGTTAGAATACAATATTAGAGGGCATCCTGGTTGCCAAGGGGTTTAAGATGATGATTAGGCTATGTAGTCACAGCGTTCCCAGTTCAAGTACAGCCTGACCTTTGTTAAATCGTATCCCTTCTCTTGCTCTGTCTAATAAAAGGCATAAAATGTCCCTAAAATACTTAAGAAAATAATTACTTACAGTTGTATGTGCAGTGCAAAGAAAGACTTTATTGAAACAATTCCTGTAAAACACAACTCTTAAATGATACATTACCTAACTGCTTCATTTCCTCCTTATGGCAACTCATTCAAAACTCTTTCATAGAAAAAAATATGTTTACAAACTGAATCTACAATTACATAGCAAGGATATCAGTGGAAATGTTAAGGCACTTGATCACCAGAAAAGGCCACCAATAGAAATATTTCACTCATTTGGTTCTTTAGTTAGCCGGACATACCAACACACAAAACACAAAAACATTTGATATGGCAGTAAAGACTGAAATGAAGACAGATGTAAGACGAACCAAAATTATATTTCAACCAATTGCTCTAAAGAACAGACACACAAAATGAAATTTGGTCCCACAAGTTCAAGAAGTGCTCCTTGAATTACGCATTTAATTGGTAAGGGATATAAGATGCATAAATTATAAAGATTTAACTGTAGACATGAACACACAAAACCAGAAACCAAAAACCAGAATTCTGGCATTGGGAACCATAAGAAACTGAAACACTATTTAACCACAAGATGGCAGTATAGATAATTAAAAAGGCTCGCTGCAGTTTTAGTTAACCCTAACATGGAAAAACGCCATACTGAAGAGCCCGTTTCTAGAAACTGAAACGTTACACCCTTCTTTTGACAGTATTTCCTTTGACTTTGGTTTATTTGACACTTTTAAACAGACTGTGAATGTGACTGGTGAGCATGAGGTGCCACCCCCCATGAGAAATGATGTGGCAAAACAGAACTAAAACTGTCCTATTAAATAAGATCATACACCTGTTTATCCACACTCTGTACAACCATGAAAACAAAACAGCATAGCATACGGAGGAGCCTAGATACAACATCCAAAATCCAAGAGGTTAAACTGTTCTTAAATGTGTTTGAATACTTCTTGTCACTGAGGACTTGTGGTTTAGACGTGAAGAGCTTGTTTAATGCAAAAAGGAAAGAAAACTGATGAGATTATTTTTAGCAAAAAGATACAAATATTGTCCTCCATAATTTTACTTTGCAACAAAAATAAATAAAGTCAGCATTTGAGCATTTTATTTGTCAGCCAGCTTACATTGTTATAAACAGGCGTTTAGCTGGCTTTCACAGAGAAAGATAAATCCACCATGCAAATTTTCCTTCACCAGAATGGAAGATTATGTTTGTACCACTCTTCTGATTAGATTGGGACTTCCTTCCAGTTCCTCTGCTGGTGTTTAATTAACCATAAATGCACTGTCCAGCTTTGTGCATACCATAGCTTGTTTGAGAGGTTATTGTTGTCATTATCTGTCATCTGCTCCACTCATTTCTCCAGAAAAAGGCACAAAAGTGACAGCTTCTTGGCAAAGTCACATTATAGCTGACAACGATATGTCATTTTCCCATAAAAGGCTTAAAGTTAGTGGGTTCTCCTAGAACGACGTGCAGCATCTCTTCTTCCTTAAAGGTTTTGGTCTCATTTGGAACCTGAATTAATTTCTGTTTCGGCTTGAACATCTGGATCTCACCACTCCCCACCTGAGACAGCTTCACGTAACATCATATAAACTGAGGTCCAGTGTTGCTGTATTTACTTTGAATAGCATGAGTGGAGAAGCATTGGGGGGGGGAGTTTCTTTTTTCTTAACCATCCAGAACAAAATGCTAGGTATCCTCGTCCCATAGACAGAGCTGTTTTTGGGGAACATAGTAGGTGAAATGGTAGCCCTTGCTGCAGCTCTTTATGCCACACTTGTAGTTAGAGCCTTTGCCCGTGGTGTCCCGGCTGCGGCAGTACTTCAGCAGACATGGGTACCACTCCAGACGCAGGCTGTATGTGCAGAGACAGGGCTGCCACAAGTCTTTAGTAGAGTGACAGGCCTGAAAGCTGGGTGCCTCTGTTGTTTGGGGCAGGACCTCAAATATGGAGCCATCCACTCCTATCAGACAGACAGGAGAGGGGGGCATTATTATCAGTACTTGAAAACAACAGCAAGCTATTATAGAGTGAATCATTCTCTTTGTGATTTCACTCAATTAAACACTGTATTGAACTGGAGAGGGTGAACAATGTGGCTAAAAGGAGGGGAGATGGTGCAGTAAAAGGGGAGCTTTGTTATGCAAAGGAGATGCTACTGTGATTCCCTCCACTGATAATGGTGCGCAGTGCTTGGTGAACCATGACCATCAATATTGTTTCCTCTGTAACAGTGCTGTCATAGGACAATAGCGCCGTCATATGGATTCTCCTCAGCCTGGATAATTTGGACTTCATTACTACAAAGACACTGGATCCCACTCCGAAAAAGGCCTTTAAACAACAAATAGTTAATGGAAATAATATGTTCTCAATCTAGGTAAGTGTGAGGATTGTACAATAATACTTTCAAGGTGAAAAAAGGTGAAATATTTATCAGGAATGTAAAGAGACAAAGAGGAGGGTAAACATAGACAGCATGAACAGTGACAGAGTCTTATCAACAAAAAGCCAGAGATAATACTTGGAATAATATCACTAAAATGAAGTGGAAAGAGGTGTTTAGGCAATAGAAACAGGGAAGATAGAGAGTGTTGTTGTGTATAGAAACAATCAGGAGGGATGGGTAAGAAGACAAAGAGATACGAGAACAGACAGCCATTTAGCTCAAACCACCAATAGAACTCAGTGATAAACAAAAATAAGATGACCCGCTGACCTTTGTCAAGCCAGTGTTTGACATCGGCCTCCCTGGTGTAGACGGCCTCCCTGGCCTCGCTGCACATGTTGTGGATGTGGGAGCTGAGTTGCGAGGCCTGACTTAGATTGACCGCCACGCTCATCGTCAGCTGCTCCAGTCCTCTGCGCTCCTCTGCCAAGCGAATGGCCTGAGGATTTTTCTGAGCAGACAATACAAATAATAATTGTTCACACACTCAGATGCTCTGAGCAATATAAACAGCTCGACGCCTTGATCTGCCGCGTCATACCTGTCTGAGCCGCGCCATGGACTCGCTGGGGATGATCTCATTGCGGCTGAGGCGAGAAATGAAGCACAGGGCCTGGTACTGGTTCTGCCCTCTTTCCAGCTCGCCCAGGATCAGCGCTCGGAATATCTTCACATCCTGTGAGACACAAAGGATGAGAGATGACTGGCTGAACGGATAAACAGACGATTCCCAGAAGACATTGAAGTGGTGCATGAGGCGAGGTTATAATAACTTACTGTTTATATGTGTAGGCTCATACAGATCAGAACAAATATTCTTTCCATTTCAGTACTTAATGTAGCGCTTTTCCAGACACTCAAAGTAATTCAATATGTGGAGTTCAAAGATGTTCAAACAACTGTCTGCTAAAAGTAAAGAGGGGTTTATGTTCACTACACCCATAGAGCCTCATCTGACACTTTGTTGATACTTTTTATTGCCTGTAGGCCTGTGCAATGTTGCTCCAGTCATGCCCTGGTTATTTGTACTGTCAAATTAAAGCTTTGGGTCTGTTTCTTGACAAACTTATCAGAGTTCCTCACATGCCTTAAAAGTCAGAAACATTTTACCACGCTGTTTTATGTGGAACTGTAGAAGTAGGAAAATGGTGATAGTGGAGAATTTGCAAAAGAAACTTTGCTGTTGGCAAGTGTGTGAGAGATCTGGCGCCAAACCAAAGGCCATAAAGAATTCTGTGAGAGGGCTTGCAAAGCATCATGGGAAGCTCCAACAGTGGGGAAATCAGAGCAGCAGACCTGTCTTCCTATTCATCACCCCCCCCCACCCCACGGCTTCAGCTTCAAGACAGACACACACAGTCCCAAACACCCCTCCTCCGCTTTTCACACCCCCGTCTGAAGCAAACAGGCTGCAGAGGAGCAGCAGTTTCAAGGCTTTCACTCCCTGATCAGGAGGAACTCTGGGACAGATAAACAGCCCAGCGATAACCCCACTGAGTTCTCCTTAAGCTCTTTGGTCCCACTTCCTGTATGCAAGAGTGTACACACTGGCAAGAAAGCAATACAACCTGCCTTAGAAGTGTTTACGCTGCAGTTCTTTATAGACTACTTTGCATGATCACTGGTTCTTTATTTTGAGAACCACTTTTGTCTGTGAAAAGAGTTTCTGGCAGGCATACAATACAAGCATTGGTCTTACACAAGACAATCATGCAATACTATTTGACCTTTGGAAAGCAAATTGCTGAGCAAATATTGATTCACAGGGGTTATGTGACATTAACCCCAGGTTTATCCCTCACATGTCTCTGTGAGCTGCTCAGTGTTGTATGAAAACATAGACTCAAAGGACTGTAAAAACACAGAAAATCAAAATTAAATACCTCAGATGTTCCCATACTGTGTGACAACCCAGTACTCAATAGTTTGTTTTTTTTTACAAAAAGAACAAAGTCTGAATGATTAAAGAGAATGTCAAGACTAGAGGAAGCATGAATATATCACAGTGAACAGAGTGAGATGTAAGTAAGAGGGAGTACAATGCCGACAGAGAGACGGGCAAGAGTGCCATTTCCCCTCAAGTGTAGGGAGACGCAGAGGCCACGACTTCAAGACCTCCCATATTGCAGACACATGGCGCTACGCTGGGACGCTGTGTGTGTACGTGTGTAGGCAGAGAGAGAGAGAGAGAGGGAAGGGGGAAGGCATTCGTGTCAGCCACATAGATTTGCCCCAGGGCTCTCTGGGTAATTACAGAGAAGCTCCACCAACTCTGCTTCTTTGGACTTACTCATTGGTAAAGTGTAGACGCTGAGATCTGTGTTCAGATTAATGATTGTCTACTTCTCCTGCCCTGCATTTAGATTCAGGCCAAAAGGCCACGGGGAGAGCAACCGTGCTTACTGTGGCAACCACTTCTTCTGATGTAACTTTGTGTCAAGTTGATATCACTAGTACACAATAGAAAATCTTAAGGAAATGGTTATTATTATCATTATATACTTATTTGCTTTCTTGCTGAGAGGTAGATGAGATAATTGATACCACTCTCCTGTGTGTATGCCTACAATGAAGCTACACCCGATTAGCTTAGCTTAGCATTGACATTGGAAACACGGGGAACCAGCTGACCTGGCTCTGTCCTAAGGCAACAAAATCCACCTACCAGAACCTCTAAAGCTCACTAATTGAGACGTTATATATCTCGTTTGTTCAATCCTTAAAAAAACAGTGTAAAAAAAAAAAGTGTAAAAATGGCAATTGGTGGTTTTACATGTATGTGCCTCCCTCTTTCTTAACTAGATGCAGTACCTTCCTGAGCTCCTGTGAAGTCACTGCTCTCGAACTCTCAAGCTGCTCATGTAATCATACATGTAGCACAGAATAAAAGTATTTCTGTCTGCAGTTAGTGGGTCTCCAGGCAATTGTTAAGACAAATTAAGTTTAATTGTGGCCTTTAAATGGCAATAATAAACCAGTGGTGATATCCTAGCGGTTTGGGTGCTGCTGAGATAATAATCAGCACGGCTTCTAAAAGCAAAAAGAGTAATAACAATGACATCATCTCCACATCTCCATCCAGACAGAAGCTGTTGGATTCAACTGTTTGTTTGGACAAGAGTAGATTCCCTTCTGCATGCCTGCCTGCAACCAGCACTGGCACATGTACACACTGACTCGTTTGTGCAGACACACTCAAAAGTATAACAAAAGAAAATGCAGCAAAATGATGAAATGTGCAGTGGTATGATTAAAGGAGGTTTTACACCTGTTGTTCTGATGACAAGCAGTATCCAAACACCAGGAGAGAGTGAGTACTGAACTGACTGATCAAACAAGGAAGATACTGGTACAGTAGGACTCTGACAGAAGATCAGACAAATACGATAGAGGCAGGTGTCAAGCTCCTGTGGGATAGCAATAGGGGGTAACATACTGTTTCCTGTTGTGGCAGAACCTGCTTCATCTGTGCCATGGGTATAGATAAAGATTCAGTCTATTGCTGCTCAAACATCCCAGATTACCAAACAGTAGACAAAGTTAATGCTGGTTATACATCTGAATAGGAACACCGATTCAAGTTTGGGACATCATAGTCAAGTGGGCCTGCTAGAGCTTGAAAATGGAGAGTAAGGCCACTTGAATTCACAACTACTCCATGAAGAACTGAAGCCTATATCAGGAAAATGAGTCACCCCCTAAAAGTGCATTTCCACAGACCTACATAAAATTAAAGGTTTGCAGACCAACATTTAGAGAAAATCACCAGGTACGGACATTAAGAATTAAAAGATTGACATTTCCTAGTCTTGAAAAAGACGGGTAATAACATAATCAAAGGACAGTGTAGCCTTGAGTTTTTCCCGACCAGAGCAGTGTAAATGTCAGCACGGCTATAAATAATCCACACAAGTACAGATGCCTAAGCATTGCTCCCCGACACCCGGGACTTAGCAGACAATTGCAGACAAACTACCACTGGCCAACAGCCAAACACAAGTCTGTATTCATGCAAACCTGACTAGTAGATCATACTAAGACCTGTTAACAGGAGAGAGGTGGGGGGCTGTTTCATTGGTGGTTACCTTTGGTGGGCTAGGTTATTTAAGAGGTGCACAAAAGTCTATTCAGACACTCAAAGGGTGCCATTTACAGTGAACATTCTCCGTCACTATAGTTGTAACCCAGCTAGCCAAACACATTCTCTTCACAGAGTATATACTTGCTTTACTGGTCGTGAAAAAGAGAGCTGTGTGAAGCCCTATACTGGAAGAAAAATAAGGGTATTTTCTATGAGGGTTCTGAAGCTAAGAGCAGTTTAAATGCCCATACTAGACCATACTAATTGTGTCAACTCACACTTGCATGCATGGATGGACATTCAAACACACACAAATGCATGCACGCGCACACACACACACACACACACACACACACAAACACAGACACACACACAAACACAAACAGAGTGTCCATAGTTATCCCCTGTGCTGGAGGTTCTTCCTGTTTTCCAATCCCCTCTAAGACCCTGTCTGTTGATAAAGGCTGATGGCTGGCTGGGGAGGACTGTTGGTCAGCCACGCTCTGCTGAGTCATTTGGGATCACTGTGGGTCGGTGTGGGTATTTGAGTTGGTCTGAAGTTATTTTTTCAGTCAAGCTGTTAGAGAGCAGGAACCAAAAAGTTTCTGAAAAAATAAAAAAAAGCTAACCAACAACTAGAAACGAAGGCCCTTTCCTAGTCAACAGAGGACTGAGCACACACAGTAACATAAATCTACAGTTCTAGTATAAAAGCTCACAGTTTCAGCATCATAAAGGCATCCAGTTGATCCCTTTGGCTTATATTTGTAGAAACATAAGTGATGAAAATTTCCCTTTAGGAGCCCACCAACCTACCTAAATGGCTCAGACTCCCCCTTTAAAAACAACATACAGATGTACCATGTTTGGTGATGGGTTGCCTTGGTGCATGAGGGGAGCCCAGTCAAAAAGAACAGGTGTAGGTTGGGATTAAAGATCATGTTGGGAGTCAGAGGGAGAAAGGGTGAGACAGACTCACACAGACAAAAGGAGCGGGAGAAAAGCCGCTGCGCTAAGAAATGCTTGAGTTGAAGCTAATTACATAGGCTCCAATGGCAGGAATGTGGAGTCAAATTTGGGGCTGGTCGCACCTGGCTGTCCAAAGAGCAAACCAATTAGTAAACAGTGGCAGTGAATGGACAGTAAAAACACTGGAGGCCATGGAAAGAAAGGTGTTCCCCTTGGCTGTTCTCCTGACAACACTGGAAGGTAACTTACTCTTCCAGCTGCTGGAGTGTTAATATTTAAGTGTTACACATGAACTTGGGAAAAAAACAACCACAAAAACTCCACCAACAGCCTCTAATTTAACCTTTAAAAGTCTTCAAACCTGTGCAAAATATGTGCAGGCCACAATGAGGGAGCTATGAATTCACACAGAATCTGGATACAATTATCCAGACACCCAAACTGTTTATGGAGACTTTGCATTCAGGAAATGAGTAGGAGACAAACAGTGGGTGCTAACAGTGAAGGAAATGAGGCAGATAGATAAGGCATAAACAATAGAGATGGCTACAGTCCCACAGCTTTCATATCCTGTTGCAGGGGACACACAAACAACTATTTAATGGCAAGCCATTTAAAAACAATGGTATAATTTAAACTATATATCATTAGTGATGATTTTAAAGGCAGATATTTGAATAATGTTGTGTTGTTCAAACCTCTATATATACATATCCTTAAAGAACCTAAATTTAAAACACCAAAATTCAATTCTTACATTGTCATTAAAAAAGGTTAGAATGTAAGCAGTGTGTCTGTTGCCTGTCATATCAGTAAAAAAACAGGAGAGGTCAGTTTTGATTTTTGCTTTTATGAATCTATTTGGAAAATGTTACTTGCAAAAGTTCCTTATAGCCTGATGCTAGTTTCTACAGTATTCTTTAAAAACAATAATTTTCATCCCTTTCTTTTTTTAGATTTCTCTCTTGCTCTTTTTCAGTCGACAACTTCAGTTGACAATAAAACATGTGTTTTATGGCTGGAAAAGTGACACAAGAGCATTTTATTTGACAAGTAAAGGGGTGATGTAATACCTTCCCAGGTGTGGACCCTTATAACTTCAGCACTAGAACTGACTGAACTGTCACAAGGGTTGCATAGTGAAGTCAAACACAGTGAATAAATTAGTTTGAAACTAACCAGCCTGAGCCAGCCAAAAGAACACAGCCGTGAATTTGACAAAAGGACATTTCAGGACACTGTGTGGAGAACAGAACAGAAGCATTGGCAGAGTAAACCTTTTGTTAGCTTTTTTTTGTTGCCAACTGCAATCTTAAAACCTCTGAGGTAGTTAGAAAAAAAACTATGCACGGTGCAAGCCACAACTACTGTGTCCTTGTCCATCAAAGGCTGTTACCACAGCACCATGCAGTCCACTGCCGGTGGATCACTGGAAAAAAAAAAATCTAAAAACGTGGATGATAGCTGTCTCTCTCTGTTCTCTCTATTCTGTGGGAATGGGAAGATTTTTCTTTATCAGCAGCGTTACAGACGAACATCTGGCCTGCTGGTGTGAGGAGGATAAAGGATAAAGACATCAACAGGGGCTAAGGGGCCACAGGAGGACAAAGTGGGCCTATGTGGGGCCTTGAAGGGCCACAACAAGGCCAAAGAGGAAGTTATTTTCCTGGGATTCAGAGTCAGCAGGGAACAAAGTGGCTCAGAGAAAGACTTGTTTGAATAGGTCCACTGCCGGCACACATTGCAATGAAAGGTGCAGGGAGTAGAAACAGAAACAACATAAAAAAACAACCCACATCTGATATAATCTCAGGTATAAAATGTAGTCTGTGCATTAGTTGTTCCCCTGCAGAGGAACATCACAGGATATTTATGTACTCAAATTCCAAGTAATATGTCAAGAGATGATGAGTAAGAGCAGTGCAGTTCCTTCTGCAGTCTTAATCTTGTTTTACTATGTAGCAACTTATCTGTGGAGTTTCTCTCTCCCACATAGAAAGGAGCCATAGCATAAAAAGGGGAACTGAGCAGGAGAGAAGGTACTGCTTAGTTAACAAATGCGTGAACAACTGAGTACTTATTGGGGTTAAGATAGAAAAACTGAAGTTTATTCCTGGTTGCGTTTCATTTTCACTCAATTTTTTACATGATGAGTGTTGGTGACTCACAGATGACTCGCCATGACCTTTCATGATAGTAGAAAGGAAAACTCATATGCCCGTATAAAGTGTCCTCAACAGTGTCTGACACAACAACATTTCCGGGAACAGGTGACACTTACCTGTAAAAAAGACTTTACAAGTTTGTGCAAGTGACAAAGTGGGATGGTGTTTCAGGGTTGAGTGAGAGGCAAGGTGTGGCAGCCAAAGGAACAACAACAAAAAAAAAAGACAGGCATAAAATGTGATGACTCATTTACAGTACAAAACAACCGGCAGTTGCTTCATTTGGCAAACACTGGCATTTCCCACACACAAAAAACAATAAAATTAAAAAAACAAAATGGATTGCCAGCAAGCCTCCCACACAGGAGAGAGTTTGCCTAATAGCTAATAAAGGCCACAGTCCAAATCCATTTGAACAATTTTAATGGGCGTTACAGTATGTGAAGGCTGTGAGAGAACTAGGAATGGGCATCTGCCAAAATGGATCACAGATACTTTCCCCTGCCACCCCCAACTCATTCAGTTTTTGACATAGCACACAAGGGTATATGAAGATTCTCCAATTCATTCGTACAGCAAGCTTACTGTTGGGCGTATCCATAAAGCCTCTTATGCTTTGAAGACAATCAGAATATACACTAGAGTGAACTGACCTGAGGACAAAACTGCCCCTGTCTGAAACACAATCCGGTTTATAAGGCTGAAATGAAATGAGAATCTATAAAACGGCTGACACAACTAATTCTCACCATGGTGCCATTGTTTACAAAATCCAGACCCATTTAACACGATAGTGTGAGATTGTGAGTGTCAAGTGGCCACCAACATCTGTTGCTCCCTTGACCCATCAGCACAGCAAGGTGTCACTCATGACATATCTACACGGATACATTGAAAACTTTCCAGCACAGAAAAATACTCTCCAAAAGTGGTTAACTTTGAAAATGATTTGATGTTGTATTATGGATGGTGATAATGATGCTTTTTGAAAACTTCAATCTTAACTTCAGTTATAAAGCCACTGGCTTAAGTGGCTTATGCATCCCCAAAAGACAATGATTAAGAGACTATTTTGGCATTTCTGTGAGCACAGCAGACTGTTGATCTGAAAACACTAGTGTGGGCGGAAAGCTTTCCAAATTTAAACAGCCATTTCAAATGATTATGCATTAGTGTGGCCAAATGTTTATTGGTATTGTTCTTTAAATCAATCAAAACAGAATAAAAAATGTTAAATCTGTCCTCACAGATGTTTTATAACAGAACCAATGTGCATGTAACTATAGATGTACAAGGATGTGCGCCATTGCATCCCAGAAATGAAACCTTAATCAAGTGTTACCTCTGCCGAGAGGCCTGTGAAGTCACTCACATTCCTGCATTGATCAAACCCACTGGTTGGACATGAAAGCAAGACACACAGAGTACAAACTGATTAGCTTCTCTGACAAAGTTTCTACATCTGGAAAGACCCAAACAGCCTCTCAAATATGTGAGACATTTCCCTTGGATTAAACTCCAAGACATGGTTTATGTTCAACTCAAGGTCTTAGACTGTGTTAGACCATAAATTGTTGCAGTGGTTGCTGAAGGAGAAAAAAACAAAACAAAAGCAGCACTGTACTGAATCTGCAGCTAACAAATGACTTAAGAGGAACTGCCAATTTAAGGCTGCAAGAGCACATCAGGTGTGAGCATGTCATCAGGATGTTACTAAACTGCAGACAGATTGCTGCAATTTTACATAATTTAGAGTAGACTCACATGTAAATACTTCACTGTGATACCAGATAGGAATGAAATGGTGAGATTACCAACATTAAGTCCATCTACTAACCCTGTGAAAAGTTAAGCAACCTACAAAAGCAATTACAGAATCAACTACCTCCCATGATGTCTTTCATAAAAGTGATAATATCAGAGTTCTTCAGTGGTTTGAACATAATAAACAATCTTATCTACATGTTGAGATTTACTCAACATGACACAGAGGTGTCATGAGCAAGCTAAACCACAGCATCTTTTCCATATGTCTACATGCCTTCGGAGCAAACGTAACCCTCCTGAAATCACAGTACGGCTGATTCTCACAGTGATTCATTGCTTGGATATGGTTCACTAAAGTGCCTTCTCACATCCAGCGGACCACTCCACGCCAGTGTCTAATGGCTATAACATTTACGATCTCATCTTTGCCACGTATTCACAAAGCAGAAAAGAGCAAGACGGCTTCTGTCTGATTTATTTATAGAGTTCTTTTTGAGATGATTGATCATAGCAAAGATCTGATGATTTTTTTTTTTTAAACACTGACCTCAATCGCGGATGAATCATACATATATAATTGGACAGCAAACAATCCCAGATAAGAGAAATGATTGTTTGATCAATTATATTCACTCAATGGTGAGTAACAGGAATAATTCTTCCAAAGAATACTTTAACCTGTACAGTACCCATCCACCTTTGGCTGTGTTGTTCATTATAAATCTCCAGTGTTTAACATCCCTGTTAAAACACTCTACTTCCTACATGCGTTCATCTGGACTGTATATTCATGGCAGCTGGAAGTGACAGCTCATCCAACTTTCCATAAATCTTGGAGATACTGCACAAGAGCTGAATGAAAACCACATGCAGGAGAAATGAGGAGAGCACAGGAGACAGAGAGTGGGACAGAGGGAGAAAGAGACACAGAGAGAGGAGAGGTGGGGGCAAGGAGGCCGACCTACAACTGGAGCAGATAAATCAGGCAGCGGAAAAGTAAAGTGATCTAAGAGGTTCTGTTGGCTTTATTTAAATAAACAAAACCATATGTGGATATATATGTGTGTGTGTGTGTGTGTGTGTGTGTGTGTGTGTGCAGGCACGTGTACATGCATGAAGGGACGCAGCAACGCGGGGCGCCTGCACAACCGAGCAAAGGCTCTCCGCTCACAGATCAGTGTACGTCTCTTTATACTGGTTTGTCACCAATGATTGGGGGTGACGGTCTCTTCTCTTTCAACTCTAAATTAGCTGTTTTGGTTAGCGAACCAGACGTGCAGATCAAAAAGGTCAGACATGCCCACTTAATCCTGGTAAATCTCCCCCTTCACATCTCGCCAGCCTGTCAGCTTCTGTGTGACAGCAACCATCACAGACACATGCCTTTGCTCTGTGTGCCTCTGTGAGCCCCACCCCTTTACACACAGCAGTTGTAGTTTTCCTTCCAGGACTGACATTTATGTGTCTCTGAGTAGTCATTGTCAAAAGTGAAACAGTGTCATCTTTCCAAAAATCATAGAAGTAGCGCTGGTCAGGGGTGGGGGACACTTGATCTGCTTGTCTACTTTTAGAAGAATGCTAAATATGGCGGCTGATGTGATCAGCTCTGGGCTGGACCCATGAGCAGCAGGGGCTTTAAGACCACTGGGGTCTGTGTTGACGTCCACATCTAAGGAGAAGCAGCTGTCTTGACCACTGTGAAACTCACACTGAGATGGAAAAAGATGAATGAAACTACAAGTTCTACTTTTTATGTGTGAGTTAATGACTTCTCCAGGGGATTTAGGCTTTGGGGATGTTTTTCTTTTAAGCTTCTGATTTGTGAGCCTGCGTCCTTGCCTATCACACCTTGTTTTGGGGCTATAGACCTCTCTCCTACAGGGACATGACCTGGATTTGTTAGAGCAGGAGTTTCTGGTCATGTGAAACATACACTCTTGTTTAGTCAAATTTGTCCTGAAAGCTCCAATTAGGTGAAATTGTTGTAGGATTTAAATGAAATCAGTGGTTCCCAAAGTGAAGGCTGGGGACCACAAACAGTCCCTGAGAGATCTCCAGGACAGGAGGTCCCACAAAAACAAGGAATAGGGTCGTCTTGGAGTTTGCCTAAATTTAAGGATGACCAAGAATAGCTTTTAACATTGCACTTAGCCTACTGTGTCAAACTACAGTAAAAACTCGCTTTAAAATGATGTAAGAGGCCCAATAAATTGTTTTACATATTGGAGACCACTCAAGGAGTAGCCTAGGCTACTGATGGGCCCCAGCCTTCATTTTGGGAGCCAAGAAGTGGGCTCAGTTGTAACAAGTCCTGGTTCAGACCAAATGTACAGTTTTTCAGTAATCTGAGACTTTCTAAGAGCATCTTCCAAATCTATCATCATAGTGCGAAAACGACTGGGGAGAAACGTCCACTCAAGGCCCACCAACGTTTAGTTTAAGATGTAAACAGGACCACGTCTCACCTGTTTGAAGTCCGCCACAAAAGTGATGAGTGTCCCATCTCCCTGCTTGAATTCGAGCGATATCGTGTCTCTCTCACTGTCCGCCTCCAACACCTCCTCGGTCACCAGTCCGTCAGAGAGCCGGACCCGGACCCGCAGCTCTGAGCCGAATCCCACAGCGACGACCAGAACCAGGGCGCAGAGACGGGTCAGTATCCGAACTGAAGCCGCAGAGGCGCAACTCGCAAACATCCCCAAAGACGCAAAACTGAACCCGACAGAGGAAAAAACCGAGGCGAAATCCAAAGATCTGCGTTCATATCCCCTAACTGTTTTCTTGGATTTTTCGTAAAGTCTTTTCCTTCATATTCAAAGTGGGGTTGTAGTTTTTAGGTCGCAGTTCCATATGGTCCCCTGTGTGCCAGCACTTTCTAGAATTACATGCACGGTCATGGGAATCAGACGACAATCCCCTTACTAAAATCTCTGCGTCTCACTTCTGGGAGCCCAGTTCACTTCCATTGAAAGTCTCTCGCTCCGGCGTTGTTGATAAGATCATGCGCATTTCAGTCTCCCCCGCACGCCAGCCAATAGTCCGATGATCGCACGTTGCTTCTCATTCTGCTTTGTGTTGATATTCCCGTCTTCTTTTTTCTTATTCTCTCTCTCCCTCTCCCTCTCTCTCTCTCTCTCTCTCACTCTCTCTCAATTCACGCAGTCCCGTCACTTCCTATCCGTCGGTATCCCACTGCTACTGGCCTGGCCTCCAAACTTTCTGTTGTGTGAGTGAGTGCAGTGTTGGTAGTAAACTCTTAAAGCCATACCACCCTCTGAAAACTCGGCCCATCCCCCTAAAGGCCTCATGTGATCCTCCTGCACTCCAGCATGAAGGCTAAACTAATAACACCCCCCCCCCCTCCAGCAATTATAACAAAGGTGTTGTTAGGATTTGTAAATCATAGCCTTGTGGATGTAGGGACGAATAAAAGGCAGGGCAGACTAACTATAACTTTAACCTGCAGCTGGTGGTGATCAGAAAGTAAACAATAGTAGCAAAAAAAACATTTAGATTATTACAGGTGTTTTTAAATCTTACAGTAGGTATTTTCTTAATTTTGCAACCCTTTTGATATTGAGATAAATATGATAAATGGAATCAATGTATGTCATAAGTTTGTCAGACTATGTCATCTCATGATTGGATATATTCTTTTAATACATCCTCTTGGCATATCAAACATTATTGTGACTATTAATGTGAAAATCAGCACTACAGTCTAAAGGCTAAAGGACAACAAAGATGTCGAATGTTCTCTTAATCTGCTTTATTTTGTTTTTGTAACTCCGATAGGCTAATAACCAGTTTTAAAATCAGAACGTATATAAAAATGAAGATAAAGAACAATATTCTTTTGTGACCTCACTTTTTTTTTCTTCAGTTGTTTATCTAATGCATCTATCTAATCTCTCTGACACCCTTTTTATTTATGAATTCGGTTGCGATACTTTCTGAAATGAACCTATCGGGTGATTGCTACCTTTGATGACAACATATGGTTGATTCCCAGGTTCCAGTGGAAGGAAAAAATACAGTACCTCCTTTATTCTCCTGATGTATGTTATTTAATTTTATGATGTCCTCAAGGGAAAGCTTGACAAGCCTGAGATGAGGGCTGCCAAACAAGGAAGAGCTGCCTATCTGAAGGAAGATTGCGCAGCCACATTTAATGGTAGATTACCACTGTGTGTGTGTGTGTGTGTGTGTGTGTGTGTGCGTGTATGCAAAAGGGAGGGTGACATCCTTGTACTAAACCACATGAGCAGTTGTGTTATTCCTATTGGCTGACGCACTGCATTCTGGGTGGGCCGAGCCCTGGGCCAGGTGACCCCGAAATGTGGCAGGACTTGAGTGCTGCTCACACCAAGAGGTGGTCGCTCCAGTGAAGGGGAAAACAAACAGAGAGGCTATAAAGCAGAGCAAACATTGTTAGCTGGGCCTGGCAAACCAAACCGGGCCCTGGACCCTGATAGACTGGAGGTCAGGCAAACACACCCCTTTATGTTGGAGGTTCCTCAAGTATTCTCAGGCTACATGTTAGTTAAAGCATTGAAATAGCTGCTTGGGTGAAGAATAGGTGATGGGGTGTGATTCTCCAAAGTCAATTCCACACCTTCTACACTGCCAGCAAACATATGAATCTCCACAGTTCATTCTTATAGTCAGGAGCAACAAAAATTTTGGAGCTTCGTTCAACAATCATGTGCTTGCCTGTTGCACTTGCTTCCCTCTGAATTTCCGTGCTGTATACACACACACACACACACACACACGCACACACCCACACACACGCAGAAGTCCAAAGTGCAGCAGCTCTATGAGGATGTTTGCCTGCAGTGACTCAGGCAGATAGCAAAGATAGACACAAGCTACAGTGTACAGAGGGCATTTATGATTAACTAGCCATTGCGTTGTCCTGCAGTAATGACATACGCAATGAAGAGTGTACGGTTAACCACGTCAGTGCCTTACCTCGCTGGTCTTTTATAAAACAGTGGGCCAAAGAAGAGAACCTGTTGAGTCAGTGTATTGTTAAGAAGAAGTGAAAGTGAAAATCATACAAACACCGTGAGGATTATATTTGCATGCCATCTGCTTTAAACATACACGTCGTTAAGTGATAACAGAATAAAATTTAAATTTCACTGTTAACTTGATTTCCTTATGTGCCGTCTTTATCCCACAATGCTCAAATGTACTGGAAGATTCTCCTGAATGTTCCAGCTGAAACGCGGAGAAGCTGTTTGCATTCCTAAAGGCAAAACCTGTGAAATAGACACCGTGGTCTTGTCTGGTCAGTCTCCTGTAGACTCTCTATGTGTTTGCTTTTTCAGTCTAACAACACAGCTGCAGAAGTTTCCTTATCTGACACATGTAATCTTGGCATCCTCCTGCAGTTGTGAAATAGCAAAACCAACTTATACCTTACCTTTTTTTAAGGTGATGCACTGACAATGAGCAATGATATGAAAGTGTAGATAACGAGTTAAATGTCTTTTATGTGTGTTTTACATTTGAGCAATTTCCATTTAGATTCGTAAAGAGGACAATAATTGTGGCTCCATTACTGTAAAACATTAGGCTACTGTAAAAATGTTACAAATGTTTGTAAAATAATCCTCGACCGCTGCAAGCACACACACAATGTAAAGTATTTCCACCCTTTGATGAGGGACATTTGTGCTTATTGGTGAGGTATTCGGTTTTGACTACAGCCAGGGTGCTAATACTGCATTCCAGTTGTGTATGTGTATGTGTGTGCATGTGCGTGCACAAAGCTTAAAACATAGCTTAAAACAGTTGTGTTTGACAGGGGATTTGTGCCACCCAGATGGAGCTTTTCACCATAACAACAATTTTTGCAAGTGAACTGAACAAAAAGCCTGACTCTTCTGCATCTCATCAGGTTTGTCGTATTTTAAATGACTGTAGTAGCGTGGATTAAACACATATTCCCCAACTGGAACATGTTGCTTTCACAGTAGGGATTGAAAACTTCAGATACAGAAAGACAATATTTGCATTGTGGGTTGATCGCCATCACATGCAGCCAAGCAGTAATACCCCTAATACTCCCTGAAAAGGCGTAATATTTTCCTCCATAATGGTTTGCTTGAACAAAGTATTCAGTAATCAGAAATCCTCCAAAACCAACAAGCAGATGATGTTTCACCTCTGCAGCACTGCAGAATGAGGACAGCCAGTGGGGGAGAGCCAAGCTCTGTGGCTGATCCCTCCTCCAGACAGATGTTTCAGAAGTGTTTGTGTGTGTGCATATGTGTGTGCGCGCTCTTTGAGAATGTGTACATTATTTACATAAGGATTTCAGGAGCTGAAATCAAGCTGCTTTCCGGTCCTCTGATGATATTTTCATATCTTTGCTCCCCTTCTTTTCTTCCCTCTAACTGCTTTGCCTACAGTGTGTTGGGGCAGCACCGTCGCTCGGTGAGCTCCCTGCTGTAGGCTGACTGAGGAGATATCCCCTTACACATGTGGGGCTCTGGGGCCAGAGTAACCCTTTTGGAGCACAGGCTCGCATGGAGGAAAAGAGAGTAGGGAAGAGAAAAGTTGGATGATGGTGGGGAGACAAGAAACTAGAGGCAAGGCAAGTTTTATATATATAGCACATTTCATACCCAGCGGAAAACTTCATGTGCTTTACATTAAGTTTAAGAAGAATAGACAGATAATACTAACAGTAATGGTAATAGTAATAGTAATAATGAGCATACGAGCATACCGGAAGACTGACACATTATTCAGTTACAAAGGATGTAGCAAAAACAGAAATGTTTTAAGACTGCTTTTACAAGAAATAAGAGACTGGCAGCGGTAGAATGTAACTAAGAGCATTTACTCAAGTACTGTACTTAAGTACAAATTGGAGGTGCTTGTACTTCACTTGAGTATTTCTATTGTATGCTACTTCATACTTTTACTCCACTGCATTTATTTGACAGGTTTAGTTACTTTACAGATAAAGATTTTACGTATAAAACATGATGCACTGTTATAGATTAAACTCCCCAACATTACTATGCATAATAATAGGTTAGCTCCATTTTAACCAACTAAATGCTACTTAAACATTAATGTGTCAGCATAACTAATCCAATAATGGGCCGATAATATAAAATAGTATAACACTCACTCACCATTTATTTTGCATTATGAGTTCTTTTACTTTTGATACTTTAAGTACAATTTTCTAATAATACTAACAGAATTTTACTTACATTAAGTGCCATTTTCAATGCAGGGCTTTGACTTGTGTATATGGTATATTTACATTGCCACTTTTACATCTGGATCTGATTACTATCTCTACAACTGGAGCACTGGGCACTGGGCACATGTCAGGTCCTGTACCAGCATCTCGGAATAAAAAAGATAAAGGATTTTGAATTGAAAGAGAAGAGAAGAGAGTTTGCCAGCAAGTTAATTTGTTTGATTGTTTGATCATCATGTTACATAATCTCAAGAACACACATTTTTGGATGCTGTTTAATGATTCAACATTATTTAGTATTACTCACTGCGAGAGTGGCATCCAGATGTTCTCATGTCATCACTAGCAGGGGCACAGTTCAAAGGAAAACATGGTGAAATAACAGAGGAGGGATCATTTAACTCCTGCTTCTCCAAGAAAAGCATCACACCCCCACAAATGGCTCCCCATCCCACACAATTGCTTATATTACAAAAGAATTCCATGGAAATTCCCATGAAGTTAATGACAGAGACAGAGAGAGGGGGGAAAGAAAGAGTCGGCGATACAGACGGGAAAAAAAGGTTCTTTTGAATTATAAAAATAAATAAACATGTTTGGGCTTATAGCTCGGAGCATTACACCCCACAGTCAGAATCTTTCCTGGCAGAGTCCCAGCAGGAGATGAAAGACAATCCCACTTTAAACACATGCGTAGGAACGTATCATTTATCTTTCCCCATTATGGGAGGTCAAAGCTGTTATGATCTAATAGCTGAGGTGGAGCTACCTGTCTCTTTCTTTCTAGAAAATTCATATACAAATATTTTGAGCATCTACCGTACACACTCATGGTAATTATAGAACACAAGAAGCCTGTTTCATGCTGCCTGTGTGTACACATCTGGCAAACCTTAATGTCCTTTTTACAAACATAAATACACCCATCTTCAAGACCCCTTAATAGAAATGAAAGCTAAGGGAAATGTGGAGCTTCAAGGTAGATGATACTTGGCCAAGAATCTCCAGCAACTCAGATGGCGCTGATTAAAGTTTTGGTTCTGAGGAAGCACATGACTCAGAAAACATCTGTTCAGGATACAGGGAGGATCTCCTTGGTATTTAAATAATCAAACTCTTGGCCTGCTGGGGTTAATTCTCTGTGGGGGGTGTTTAATAAGGTTGCTGGGAGTCATTCAGAGGTGAATCACTAAACACAGTTTCCCTAGCAATTAAACCTCCTTTTATATGCATGACACACAACATTTTGCTCTGTTCATACAGTATACTGTCTTACTAAATAACTGCATCGAGTAAAGCTGTGGTTGCAATACACGTTCTGCAGTGTTTCTATTATTATGGGTTACAGTATGACAATTACTGAGCAACAAATTTGGGAAGGAGATTTGAGAGGAATTTAAAGAGAACTTATACTGTATAAGTATTTTTAACAATGGGGCACTTATTCTAATATTATAGGGGACATGAGTATGAGCATCCTTGAGAGCCACACACAGGTCATAAACGAGCATCCGCCATCTACGTTTTCTCAGGTTGCTCAAGTCCCCTGTAAGCACAATGTTGTAGTAAGTAGGCCTACTTTACAACATGCACAGTAACATATAGGCTAAAGGCCTGCACTATATTCCTGATAATACTCTTTTCCCTTGACCTCTGTTTGTTCCAAAGTAAAAACACAAATGTACTCAGTAAGTACCCCAAACCAAAAAAAGGGGAAAAAAAGGAACTATGTAGTTAGCCTGTCCTATTTTTGTTATTGTCTGCACCCCTCCAGTGTTGGTAAGTAGTATATAATCATTTTGAAATAAATTATAGCAGATTTATAAAATGCTACATAGGACTCATTACTCCATCCTCCCACAAACTTCCAGCTTTGTTGCTCAGTAGATCATACTGTACCTTGTAATATTATAATAGGTACCCAGTAGTTAAAAATACTTAATACTTAAATAAATTGCTCCCAAATGCCAGATTGTTTCTCAGTAATTGTCATACTGTACTCCATAATAATAGAATAGGTACCTGTTAGTTCGAAAATACCTACAGTATAAATAATTTGAAAGGTTCCCAGATTGTTACCCCCTTATTCCCTTACTTCACGTCTTGTTCCCTTGTACTGTATTGTAATGTATTTATCAGTACATACTGTACTGGTACACTGTTAGTATTATACTGTAAATTGGGAAGAGTTATGCTGTACGTTGCTGGCCATTATGAAATGGTGCATAAGTTGTTCCCACTAATAGGAGTGCTGCTCTTCAGCCTTGAGTGGTCCGACTATTATCCAGTAGTGAGGAGAGACATCCAACATACTTAGCATGCCAATATCACACAAATACTGAGCCAGTATCACTTACTTTCTCAAGGTCTTCTCCACAAAAATAACAGCATTGTTTCCCAGCAAATCTTCAAGATTAGTTGATAGTGTGATCTTCTGTTTATTACGGTCTCCCGCTGAAGGTCTTTGCTCTCAGGTGAGAGGAAGTGGCTTCAGGTGTATTGGAGGATACACATGGCTCTCTACAACCTCCACAGGGCATCAGTGGAGTGGTTAGCATTGTAAACGACCTCTGTTCAGAAAAACTGGTTCTTCCGACAACACAGGCTGTGAGTGACTCTGAGTCTCTTGTGAACAACAGTGCAAAGAGAATTCTGACTGCCAGCATGACACAACATGGGCTTGAAACTGTCCAACATAAACAGAGAGAAAACTAATGCCAACAGAAACAGAAAGCGCATCTGACTGCTGAGTAAGTGTTTATGTACTAAGGCAGTTCCCCTCAGCTCTCACTGCACTCATAGCGTTGCTGTGGGCCACAGCATGCAGCTGTTTCCAGCTAAAAAGCTCTAAAAACCAAGTGTACACTACCTTCCCCGCTCCAAATGGCAGAGACACAAAGTTAGCCACTAGCTGGTGAACGTAGTGGAGCATTTAGCATCTTAAGAGTCAGATAATCCCAGCATTAGTGGGTGGAGACCAACAACGCTAAATGGAAAGTCAATATTGAACTTACATTCACCAGGTGGACAGAAACATGACTCCAAATAATTGCTAATGGTGTTCCGTATCTCTTGGATTTATAAATGACTCACTGCTGGCTAACAAATTTGCTATATCAACGTAAAAGGTGATAATATGTCAGTGTTGCGTTTACAGCTCGTTTCTGCTGCCCCCAAGTGGCCAAAAAAATGAGTTATTGCAAGTTTAAGTAAAGTTCATCTTCCAGGTTTCAGTTGTTGCACCCATTCAAAAAGGATTGACCACCAATGCAGTCATTTCCGAAGCAAGAATTTTACCCTGTGTTACAAGCCTTTCAATAACCAGAGTATACTCGAGAACAATATCAAACAGCAGTTTTCACCGCCATTATAAAAATAGAAAGCTCAGAAAATCATCTTTTTAATACTGATTAGCATCATTTAAAGCAAAACCTAACCCAATTTCACTCCAGCCCTATGCTATTATCTAGACTGGGATTACTGAGGGAAGACCTTAAAGGTACTTTCTGCTGGTGGCCTTTATTTGTAACCATACTCCATATGTCCATCTGTCATTAGACCTGCTATTCATACAGATAAGAGGCCAGTGTAATTGCCGTGTGACCCAGCAATCACGGCACGGCCGCTGATGTTCTGCCAGCACACAATCAAGATGCCTGCTCCAGATTATCACGCTGTAAACAAACTGGTGCGGGCCTCTCCCTCAGTGAACTGCCAGGCCTCTTTCATGCACTGGGATTAGCATTTCCAACTGTCAGCTCAAGACTGAGCTCTTGACTTGCTTCTCTCTTGACATACTGAGTAAATGCGTCTGGAACAAAAGAATCAGATAAACCAAAATACAAATCCAAGCCAATCAGCGCTCCATGAGAGTATTCATTCATTAACATATTTGATATTACATAATTTGATATTTACATAATGATATTATTACCTCCTTGATCTGATGGTGGTGTTCAATCCACATCATTCATTTCTGGTGCTTTATTTGCTTTAACTGCTTCTCCTGAGAAAAACAGAAAACCAGTAAAATGTCTGTTTTTGGAAGGCTGTAAATTGTAAATGAGGGGAAACATTAAGGCTTTTATGACAGCGATGCTTTTGTTTTTATGTGTGCAGACTTTAATTAAACTAAAGAAACACAACAATGTAAATGGTAAATATAAACAAATGACTCCTGTTTCAACACATACATAATGTTAAATGAAGAAATATGTGAAGTATGAAGAAATAACCACAGGAACTGGGACTGCTCTATTTTGCAATATTTTGTTGTGAGTTAAAGTTTAAGAAAATATATCCCAAAGTTTCACAACAGCCATGACAGCTTGTGAAAAGCAAATATCTTTCCATGTCCCAATTTTTGTTGTTTGCATGCTTCCAATATTTGCCTTAAACCAGTGAGCGCCAATCTGTTCTTATTTCTCTCCAAAAAAAAAATTAATAAGCGTACAATATATATAATAATTCATTGCAACCACGCCTCTGACAGAAATATATAGAAAATTATAGGTTGATAAAAAGGAAATTAAATAAGCAGATATTTTCTATCCATTTTGTTGACAGAGCATGAACAACCTTTGCAACCATGAATTACAACATCTGTATAAAGTTCAGCTTCTTGCATAATACTGACCGAAAACAACACATTTCAGAAGGAACACAGACAAACAGAGCATGCAGGTTTAGGTAAAGCTGTTCTCTGACAACATGTATCACCAGAGCAGAAGTAACTAACGTAGGGGTCTAGCCCGCATGAGCTTTCTGAGAAAGCCAAGGATACTAACCAAACGATGCTGGTATTAAGGAAATGGATACTTGAGTTGAGATAGGCCTCTATGTGTACAACTCTTTGGAAATCAGATCTTTCAATATTTACTCAAGCTATTGTTTCCTCATAGCTAAACGCTGCAGTGATCTAAAAGAGAACAAACTGTATGGAGTGGTGCTGATATGTGATATTATGATGGACATAACTGGTCATGACACATCTTGAGAAAGCAGGCAGCTATCCATCCATCCATTATCTATACTGCTTATCTTCAGATAAGCCCCCAGGATAAGCCCCCACCTCTCGCCCAGTGTCAGCTGTCAGGTGGGGTACACCCTGGACTGGTCACCAGTCAATCACACCGGTGGGGTCGAACCGAGAACCCTTTCGCTGTGAGGCAACAGTGCTAACTGCTGCACCGAAAGCAGGCAGCTGCAATACAAAATACATTTTATAAAGAAATGTTTTCAGTCAAATAAGACATACTCTGTGAGGTGTTTGCTCACTGTTAGCGCTGTATGAGCTTCATGAACATGACCCCATATTGTTTGTACCTTGATTTTTTACCAGCACGTGCACAAGGAGGGTTAGGAAGCTGATGTAATGACCTATTGGTGGATGCCCTTCTGTGCCAGCAATGTGCCAATGAAGGAGTGGAAGAAGAAGTCTGGAAGCCATTGTAAAAGATGCAAGTTAAATGTTAAAAAGCCACTGCAAGTTTTTATTAGATAGGAAATGCATTCAACATATTGTTTTTTTTTACACCTGAAGGATGCACACAGTGTGTACAGGTGAGAAATGCTGATCGTAAACAATGTTTATTTACAATGTAAATCCCACACCTTTAAGGTGTAGGATTTATTATGTCATACAAACTAAAAAAATATTTTCAAATATTGTATTATGTCATTGCAATACATTTTTTAAAGTGCAGTAAGCTTTTATATGTCTCACTTAAATGAGTCATATTCTGCTGACAGCACTTCATGGAGACATTAAGTTTAAGACCTGTTTTATCAGAATGTAGCACAGGTGTCTCAGAGCCCTGTGGCTGAGTGTGTGAGGTCTTCCTACGTTGTAAAAAAGTGTAGCCAACTTGTGAGTTTTTGGATTTGGTTTTTCTTATAACCAGACCAAAAACATTAACAACGACTATTTTAAGCAAAAGGGGGAAGCTCATTTAAAGAGACAGTCATGTTCAGAGTGACTGCCACTGTAGATGTGTTTTCTAAGAGAGAAAGAAGAGAAAAACAATTTTGTTTTGGTGCCCAGATTTACGCCATCTGACACTTCTCTTTGTTTCCTCCTCCACAAAGTAGTCGCTGACACAAAAATGCAGCACCAGAATTTAGGGTTAACTCTCGCTTCTGACCTTTGACGTCTTGCCATTCTTGTCAGGGATGTAACTGTCTTCAGTAAATCTTGCTTGTGTCCTCGCAGTCCACTGGTCAAACAAGAAACTGGGCATTCTTGAATGTGTGAGTCAGGGGAATGGGACATCCCTCATGATTTAACTGTCTCTCCCACAAGCATGCCTTTGTTTGCGTGCGTGTTTGCTCACATGAAACAGGTCTGGGCTTTGCTATTGTCTGGTCAGCAGAGAAAAGCCTACGTGGCTGACTCATTCCCTTGACCAACGCCACAGTTTGATCTGTGGTCCGACAAAAGATAAATGGAGAGTTGCATGTGTTTACATAGGCTTGGCGGATAATCCTACAGCTTACACAGTCAGTTCATTCACATTACAGTAAAAACTGTCGGACAAGCTGGAGGTACATAATGAAGAACAGATTAATCGACGGTAAGATAATAAAACAGCTAGGTAGCATACACTCAGAATTTATTTCACACCATGTGTTTTGTATTTTACCCAGTTTCCCATGAAACTAGGCCATGGATCATCCACGGCTTCCTGCTGCAAGACTTCAATTTTAGAAAGCCAGTTGACAGCGCACACACACACACACACACACACAATATGCCCTTTTACTTTAACCCCTGGAGGAGCGCATGCTGTGAGGAATTCTCCACGGTGCGTTCCGACCTGGGAAAGTAGTGAGTAAGAAAAAGAGAAAAAATGGGAGGAAAGGAGGAAACTGAAAATTACATTTTCCTTAGTGATGGCCAAAAGTCTTACTACACCTCTAAATCCAACCTTTTGAATGATAGAACAAACGAGAGAAAGGGTTTGCATTACGCACCATCCATTTCTATGGCCATTAACATATGACTGCCTATACTGTGGTCAAGTCAAAACAGGCTCATTTTACAGCGCAAATAACACTGCAGACACAACAGACAGTGGATGTTTTTTCTCTCTTCTCTGTGCTGCGCTGCAGGCTGAATATTTTATCGATTTTGATCAACATTCCTGTGTATGTCTTTCTCACATGCTTTTTACCTGATAAGCTGCGATAAAACTACATAGAAAGACTTGGATCGCATTACCTTTTGGTTTCTCAAAGTATTTTAAGCTTTCTCCTGGCTCAGAAACAGGATTTGTTAGACTACCAGTGCAGATCCGTGATCTATGATTTGGAGAACAGTTAAAGCTGTGGGTGGTGCCTGCACAAGTCATATAGAGATTGTGCATCTCTGCAAATGACAATGCTCATAACTTTTGACAGCATCTAATGAGGGTGCAAGGATTTGCAAAGGACCATCAGTATTAATAATTAATTAAATTAAACAAACATAATGCAACTCTGAATTAAATCGGAGGCAAATTGTGGAAAATTAACAGAGCCCTCGGGGCCACCTTGAGAAAATAAAGGGAATATAACAAATAATGAAAATTAAAGCCACGATGTGAACATTTCTAACTTTGTCATCGCCAAATGGTAGGGTCAAAAACAGACCTGAATGGATCTGACCTGGGGACACTGAGGCTACATCCACACTACTACATTTTTTGTTTTAAAACGCATATCTTTTGCTACGTTTACACCTAGCATCCACACTACTCCGGTGTTTTATAACCCCTAAAACCGAGACCTTTTAAAACCAGTTTAGATCCAGTTTTAGTTTGAAAACTCCAGATTGTGTTTTATAGTGAGCACGGGTGAAAACGGAGACATTCTAAAGCGATGATGCAGGCACCCACGTTTGCTCCCTGATTGGGTCCTATCAGCCACGACGTGTTCTTCCCTGATTCATCACACTCCTATCACATGACCCTTTCCCAGCCGAAAACAAACTGCATCAGCCTTGAGTACCAGCAGTTAATTCAACGATAAATGACAAAATACAGCACTTACTTTCAGTAACAGTTCCACCTGGTTGTTGGTCCAAGCAGAGAAATCTCTGCTCTTACTTTTCTCCATTGCTGTTCTTCATTTGTAGATTATTTCTGAAATGGTGATGAAATGCTCGTGGGTACGGAGATCGTTTTTGTTTTAAAATGCCGTTTTAAAACATAAACCTAGTAGTGTGGATGTAGCCTGCGATGAATGGGCAGGAAGTAAAGACAGCACCAATCTTCAAATAAAAATGAATGCCTTCAGAATAATTTGAAGGATAGTATAATCACATAAAAATCCTGCAGACAGTGGTTCCTCGTCACAAGGAGTACCACTCAGCCTGTGAAAACATTTGGATAATGTTTTTGTGGCTCTGAGGAAGCTTTCCAAAGTCTAAAATAAACTTGGCTTGGGGTTGAGACTTAAAAGTCACTCAGTCCGTTAAAAGTCAGACTAAAAGTCAGGATATCTTGGGCTCTGCTGCTTCAGTTTGGACTGTTCTCCTTTTAATCTGTTTCTTGTGAGTCTCCCAACATTATGGAAGTGCAATACAAAACCACTGGAGTACCCCTTTAATCAGCAGATCTTTAAGGAACATCAAAGAATCGCTAAGAGCTTCCTTGGCAGTGCTCAGCCATTCTGTCTCCTATAAACCAATGAAAATGACAGTATGATGTCAATGTGTGCCACTAGCAACAGGCCTGTCTAATAGCAACACAATGTGAGAATGAAGGCATATCATCAAAATACATGACCACGGTTTTGTGCATTACACTACACTATTGACAAGTGATGACATTTTAAAAATACATTAGGATACATTATGTTTTATACCCTCAAAGTCAAACATTTTTGTTTTGATGGTATATATAATTAACTTTGGTGGCCGTTACAAATCTACCTTTGTGCTTATGTTAGTGTAATAAATAAATGAAACTACTGCTATCTTGACTTTAAATTTGCATGGATAATGTACCAAACACCTGATCATGTGTCAGGTGCAAAAGTGCCACACCTTCCTTTGCATGCTAAGGTCCAATATCGTGCAAGCCCAGTGAAAGACAAAATGAACAATTACTCATTTAACCACCATCAAGATGCTTTTGTAATAGATACAGTATTCACTTTCACATCAACAAACATTAAAGTATTGTGGCAGTTAACATGATGTGACACCCAGCCTCAAGGCGAAGAGAATGACTGAAGGGTTTTAGATATCGGTTACTTTAATTAGTGCTGCATTCATGAAAACATCTAACAGTCTACTGAGTCACAAGTTAGCAGACTGGGTGGATGCTAAACCTGTGCGATTAATCTTTTGATTTAAGAACTGAAAGGTAAAGAGATTGCGAGTGTTGGACGCACATCATGCTGTCACTCACTTACAAAGATAAAATTAAGCATCTTAACAAACCTTCTGCATTTAGTTCTTATAAACAAGCAAGACAGTAAGAGACACTGAAATATGATAAAAGTAGAGCACATTGCCTCAACTTGTCACTAAGAAACTCCTTTTATTTATGAGTTGCAGTGCTTTAATCATTGCCCATGCAGCATGACTGTTGCATAGTATCCTTCTATGAAAAGACAGCATGTTGTTTCATCAGAGCATTCCTGCAGGTTAATGTCAATGCACCCTGTCACGCTATGTGGAGAAGAAAATAGGTAATTTAATTCTTTCAAACAGCACTCACACTCAAATATGTTTACTCACTTTCTCTCATCTCAGGTGGTCTACTGTTGTCAAGTAGGATTGCAGTAGTATGTACACAAAAGATCAGATTAATTCAAAAAAGCCTGAATCAGATCATTAACGTGTATAAATAGTGATATAAAGATAATGAAGCTACAGACTTGAGGAGTGAAATTGAAGTTTATTAATTCTCCCACTTTATTTTGGAGTGCACAAACAAACCTAACCAAAATGATCCAGTACAAATAGAGCCTTTGGTGATTCATACTTTGTATAATTAATATGATTTCATCAGAGCTATGTAGGTGGTATTCAGTGTGTGTGAGATGAAGCCAACAGGTGAAGCAATAAATCGCTCTGGAGTAATTGGCAACGTATTGCCAAAAAACACAGTAATAAAAACACAGTGAAGTAGCTGGAGGAAAACCACCATGATCTGATATGACTCAAAGGGAAACAGTGAAGAGAGAAAGGGGCGTGTTGTGGGCTGAGGTAAGTATCACCTTTGGGTGTTACACAACTGGATAACTAATCATATTTCAACACATCTTGACTGTATTCTAGCCCTCAAGTCTAAAATGTGGCAATAAACTGTATGTCAATCAGGACGATGGGATAAATAACCACGCATAACTGGAATGTCTGCACAATAACTCATGATGTAAGGATCCTGCAGCCTTACACTTGGGGTCAAACAAAGTCTGTCTTTTCAAAAGGGAGAAGATGTGAAACAACAGAAATTATTTTCAGGTATAAAGAGGTACAAGCAGATCTTCCATTGACATCAAGTGTTAACTTATTTAAAATCACATATCATTGTTATGTTTTTATCATTCAAAGGTTCAGCAGGTGGAAACAGATTGTTTTGCGTTAGTAAGAAAAGAAGTTCGTAAAACAATTATCAAGTTATTCAATTCTGTTGACTTAGTGTGGGGAAACCTTGCTAGCGTTTACATTCTTGACTTAATACATAGTATCTGTAAAAAGATGTCATTATTAACTGAATACAATACTCATAAGTGAAATGTTACCACAGTGATCTAAATAGGCACTTCCTGTGGTATGTTATGGTCTTTGTGCATTAACAGTATGTGTCAGTAATCAACAGCGATATGACAAAACAATCCCAACTCCGGGTTCATTTACTAGCTTTTTTTACAGATCTTTGTATCACATGATCTTCATCAGCGACTAGAGTTCGCTTAGCTGTAATGGAGATCTGTTGACAAGCATCTTCGGTAGCTGCTATGAGCATTTGAAAATGGATGAAAAGTCCTGAAAGTGCAATGGATGAAATCATAACAGCTACTGAGCTCACATGGCAACAGATCCATCTCCATGAATGGAGAAAACGCCATCTGCTGATGAAGATAATATGTAACAAGTCATGTGGAGGTATACAAAGCACTAATGAAGGGTTAACTTATGTCCATTAGTTGTATTACAATAACAGTATTTTAAAGAGGAAGTTACAAGCCGGGGAGGAGGGGCCACTCATTTAGCCTCTAACAGATATTTTCATGATATCATATTGACGGTTTCAGTTTTCACTTTACGTAAGCTCCAACTCAAAGAGAACTTGCTTCACTCTGTGTGATCAGTGTATGGTTCTTATCAGGCTAATTTAAATGATCTAAGTGTCTCTTTAACTTTTCTCCAACAAACCTTGGTCAACATTTGTTGTTTATAAATCCGTTCTATTACATTAAGTGACTGGAGTTGAGTTACTGTGGAAACACAGCTGCCTGTTTAAGATAGAAGACACTCTGAAATGTGTGTTGTCTGACCTTTATATGTAAAGACTCACAAGGTGTGACAGATGAACAGACATACACAGTTACACAGTTTTACATGTATTGTGAGATATTAAAACTTTTTTACAGGACACATTGTGCAACACCTTGGACAACATTTGCCCCTATGTGGCTTTGTTTTATTAAAAAGTGTTGAAGGTAAGAGAATCCACCCAGACTTGTGACAGTTTAATCAAGTGCTCATTGTGTGTGAACAAAAAAGTAACAGTGCGAAGCTGCATTATTCATCGGAAAACACTCCATATCAATCAAAAATGTATTGCTACTGTGAGGTGAAACATCCCAATTTGGTGCATTTTATTTTTCTACTAAAAAATTGGGAAAAAAGAAATGATCATTTACTGAAAAAATATTCTGCAGCCATTGTATATTTTTTTAAAAAGGTTTTAAGTTGTTGTTTTTTTTGGATAAACTGGTCCCTCAAACTCTTGTGGCACTATGAAAATTTTAAAAAAGTAGGGAGAACAACATAAACACCATAAATATACAGAGAGGTCACCAGGTCCCTCTCTGTTACATCCAGTGCAAAAGTCTAAGTCAAAGTTCAAGATATGCCACCTTGACATCTAAGTTTAGGTCAGTATGTAGCCAAGAAGTCTCTTTTCTCTCCCTCCTGATCCATCTGTCACCTTCAGCATGCAGCGCAGAACATCTTCATTGAGGCCTCAGTCATGTTTTTTAAAGTCTTTCCTTAATTTGATCACAAAAGAAGACCCCTGCAATAAAATAAGAGCTTGGATTAGGCCGGGAGAAACAGCAGGATGTTAAGGAGGAAAGTTTAAACTAAGACTAGGTTTAAAAAACAACTCATTGACTGAGAGCTGTTCCTAGATCAGCACAAACCATGCCTGACCAACAAAAGTTTGTTTTGTTATCGTCCACCACAGAGAAAGGCTATTGGACTGAAGTTGCCTTAGAGCTGTGAGTGAGATTTGGCTTCCCCATGTGGAAGGTCAAAACTTACTCAGAGTCCAGCGGCAACTTCATTCTATTTCTGTGGAAAAGTAAAATGACAGAAAAGAGGTTATAGTTTCAATTCGTGTGCAGGAAATGTTGTATCTTGTCACTGTAAAAAATAAAAAGGTAAAAGGGTAACATGGTGTTTAAGTGGGAAACAAATGAGCGACAATTTCACCACTTTGTTTTCAGCCGTGACAACAGCAAAATAAATAAAGTCATATTCTGGCATGATATTGCAGGAATCAAAAAGAGCTCAAATGTCAAAAATATTTTAACCTGAGAATTGTGCTTGCTTATATTAACTTTAAGGGTATCCTGGTGTTTCTCCCTTTTGAGTTTCTTTGTTTCTTGTAAACTGCTGAACCTTTCTTTCTTCCTTTTTTTCTTTGTAGTTGTTGTAGTTGTAACTTCTGTTCAACCGAGACCCTCACACTTGCCAAGAATTTCTCACGCTGAACCAATTTTGCTTGAGACGACTAAATGGGATTACCCCGTTGGTTTTCCTTTTTGGGAGTAAATTGATATGAACTCCTTTGGTGTTAACTTAAAAGGCGAATCCGAAGTGATGAAAGTGCTGCACATTCATAAAGGTCTGGCTTTTGTAGATAGAGTTCAGTATAGAGGAGGGTTGCTGTGGAGAGGCCAGAGAGAGGCAGAGACAGAGTGCACTCATGACACTAACACTAATCACTAGAGCACAACCAAGGAGTCAGTTGCTTTTACTTACACAGAAACCACTGCACTCACTCACTGCAGAGCTTACTTCTTCTTCCCGCCTAATGACATATTTTCAGTTTTTTTCTTCTGTGCCTCATTGAACAAAAGACACACCTTTATGTTAGCAAATGGTTTGATGGGTGTGTGTATGTATGTGTGTCCATGTATGTGTGTGTGACCCCACCCATGTGAAACAAATCGCATAACTGATCATTTGTTGTGTTTGGTAGCTCCAGGTGAAAAGCTTAATGCCTCCTTCTCACAGCCGGAAACCTGCATTACTGCCATGGTTTTAACCACTTTTATGCTCTGATTACTGTAAGTAACCCCAAAGGCTCCAAAACAACTTTAATTTGGTATGTCCACACAGGCACAACAGCATATTTGTGACCATGGAGAAGTGTCAGTTTTGCCTGCGTGTGTGTGCAGGCTGCAAGCAGTCTTACTCCCAGCCTTTTTCACACAATATGAAAATTTCACTGTATGATTATTGCCACAAAAATATCATAATAACAATAATATTCTGATATTGTAATAGTTTCACTTGAACCAAAAAGTAAGAATTTCGTTAAAAATGTATTTCTTACATTGTTTACGGTGTTCATAGTTTTACATTGCCAGATTCAAAAGCAAAAATGTTTCATTTTGGGAAATACGCTTTATTTGCTGTCCGGCGGAGAATTAGCAAAAATGTTATTGAAATACAGTTTTACGGGGATTATGTACAGGACTATCTCTTGGCCTCAGGGGTCTAAGGATTGAGAGTGTCACATGCTGTACAGATTGTAAAGCATCTGTGGAAAATTTGTGATTTGTAATTTTGGAATATATAAATAAAATTGACTTGATTTGACTTGCCTGAAACTGGTCAGAGCCAAGAAATAGTCCGGCACTTAGCCCACCGTTTTTACACATCGGTTTTTGTACAGAAAACAAATTTGATATAACGTGTTAATTAGTGAGCTTCAGAGGTGCTGACAGGGTTTTTTTTTGTCATTTGACAGAGGCAGGCTAGCTGTTTCCCCCTGTTTCCAGTCTTTGTGCTAAGCTAAGCTAACAGCTGCTGGCTGTAGTCTTATATTTAATGGACAAATATAAGAATGGCATCGATCTTCTCATCTAACTCTCAGCAAGAAAGTGAATAAGCATATTTCCCAAAATGTCTAACTATGCCTTTAAATCATTTTCCCCCCTTTTCCCTAGTGCTACAAACTATCAACAGCTTTACAATATCCAGACAATTACATGTAACAGCCACAGTAGCTGGCCGGTAAGAGAAGGGAGGTCAGAGAAAGTGTGTGTAGAGGATGCATGTGTGAACATTAGCATGGCATGTATGTGTCTATGTGAACATAAGCTGGTTGTAATAGTACTCACTCACTCTATGTTAGGTGAGTGTCAGGTGACTAGAAACAGATTTTGTTTGACACTTTTGTCATGTTTTGAAAATAGTTTAACAAGAGTTTAACATAAAGATGTGTTGGTTTGAGCAAAGCTTACCGTGCCGATAGATAGATAGATAGATAGATAGATAGATAGATAGATAGATAGATAGATAGATAGATAGAACACAACAGAATAGGTTCTACCTCTGTCATGGCATCATCAATCTGTTTCAGCTCTTCATAGTGGTCACGAGAGTCTCTCAAAGGTTGAACCATGATCTCCTCAATCTGAGGGAAAAGCTGCTGGACACCACAGTAAGAGCATTAATTGTAAATCACTGTGTACATGTATAAAGGAACACATCAGTACACATATTGCCCTACCTTCATGACAGTCTCAAACATTGGGATGAGGACAAACTTGATGAATCCAATCTGAGCAGTGGGTTTGGTGACTTTATCTCTGTCCATGAAGGGAGCCACGGGGAGACCCTCAGACTTCTCCCTGTCACTCTGGGAAGCACATAAGCGGAAATATTGTCATTTGATGCAGTGAACCTCACCCATCATGGGTAGCTATTGTTCACAATGTACTTTTTTTCTTCATCTAAGTTGACATGATGGATTTAGATAATGGATTTCCGACTTATGTGAAAGCTTTGGTTGAGGTCACCTGCATGAAGTACTCCTCCAACAGGCAGTCCACCCATGGCTCAGCTACTTCAGTTGGCCTCACTTCGTTGGAAATATCACAGCACTTGATCAAAACCATCTTCAGCTGAAAACACAAGCACATGCATATGTACAAACATCCTTGCAACACCCCCCCCCAACATACAACACAGGATAAAGAAGCCTATTCATCATAAACACACACGGCCCTGTCTTAGAGCATCTACTATACTTATGTGACTGCTTTCCCAATTACGCTAATACAATTCATTTGGCTTCTGCTGAATGGACACTCCACAGATAAAGGCCTGCTTGTGTTGAGGTCATATCTCGCATGTACAGTACAGTAAACAGCTGATGTCAGGTGGAGATGCCATGTGATCTTGTAAGGCATAATGAATACATACACATGTCACATGCTCTTCGTTGGTGAAGTCAAAGTTGTCCACTTTTTGCTTAAAAGAGTCTAGTATCTCCCCGTGTCTGGCCATGTCGGTGGCCAGAATGAGGGTGATAATTGCCTGGAAAATATAAGAGCAAATCAGTGTTCACATGACCTTTGCTTACATTTAAGTCTTAAAATCAAAAATAGTCCTCAGATTGATACGTAAATATGTGACAAGACTGTGTAGGATTAAGATCAAACTCAGCATGCTTGTCATAAACCGAGTAGTGACAAATCTCACCTGCCGGATCTGTTTGAATGCCTCAGGGTCCACATTTGCAAAGATATTGCACTCAGGAAGAGAAAGGATCTGGAAGGCCACAGCACAGTGATGGTTCTCCAGCGGTGATATGTCGTTGTAGCGCACTGCCAGCTCTGTGCGGGCATTGATTTGGTACCTGATAGATGGATGACACAGGTGAATTTATGGTCTGACAGTGTTTTCCCATGAAGCTTCCCTGAGGTCCTTGCCTGCACGAAAACAACATGATAATCTGAATCGGCGTGTTTTCATACCTGAACTCTCTCCATGCTGAACTACTTTCACAGTTCATTGACAACAGTGTTGTGCCGAGGATGTCAAAACATACTGGGGTCAATGGGCATCTGCATTGCTCTATATGTCAACACCCCAACAGACAGAATGGTGAGTCTTACGTGTTGTTGTAGCCGGGGTGGTCCAGGTCATGACACACTGCAGCTGTCATTAGAATTCCCATATCTGTGAGAGTCAGCTTCTCCTAGAAAACAGTGAAAATGAAAGGTGTTATTACAAATTGCAAAATCTTGAAATTCATTGGTTGGTATTTCAAAGACAGATGATTCTATCTTTAAAAATATGACTTGCAAGAAATGGTGTTTAATTGTTCAGAACTTAACTTAATCTGTCATTTTCTTTCTTTTTGTGACAGTGCTTTTGTAAAAGTGTACGTTAAATGGTGGATAATTCTCTTGAATCATATCCTTGACATGCATGAACACACACATACCCACAAACATGCACCATACCTGTAGGTTGCAGAGGTGAATCATGCCATACATCATCTGACTAACGCAGAAGCAGTGGCGGAAGTTGTGGAAAGGGTTGTTACGGTAGTTCTCCTGAATCGCCAGCTAGAATACAGAGAATCATTCATTCAGTGACTGACTGAAATATCTTAAATCAAAAGTATTTCCAGCCTTGTACCTTTTGATAATTATTTTGCGATCTGTCTTGGAGCACTGATACTACTCTTAGCAATGCCTCTGTTTGTTTGAAATCTGCGCCATGTACATAGGAGTATACAATATATCCACATGCTCAGTTGTCCTTTACTGCTCTAACTTTACCAGCCAGCGTTTGAGTGTGATGGGGTTCATGTTAAATTCCTTCACCAATCCCAAGTCATGGTACATATACTCCAAACAACTGAGCATCTGCAGCCACAAAGGAAGAGAAAAGAAATTCAGACATCAGTCACTTGGATAACATGGAATGGAAATGGCTGATTGAGTTATGGAGAGGCAATATCAACAAACCTCGTTGTGTTCCCAGTGCCAGACATCGAATGTTGGCTTCTTGAGTGCCTCAACAGTCTCCTGAGACAGTGTGTACTGCATATGCCAAATAAATAAGGCCATCAGAACTTCAAAAGACGCTGTAGAGATTCATGAAGTTAGATTTTTCTAAAAGTGATGAAGATATTAGTCCCAGTGGACATACCTTTGGATAATTGGGGACATCTCGTCTAGGAGTGACCTTCTTCCCATCGTCTGAGAAGTTGTATTTGCACGGACAGTTTACTCTGAATTTAAAGTACAAAAAACACGTTTATTTGACATGATTTGGTCTCTGTTGACATTTGATGTCTATTGTCAAACTTTATTCTTCATTTCACCTGCCACCACCTCTTGAAGTCATCTCATCCCGTAGCTTCTTCAGATCATTTTTACACTTCTCAATCTCCACCACCTTCAAGCCCTCCACTGAAACAAGATGACAAGTATCACAGTTTGGCTTCTCTTTAGGAACGTGTTTCCACTAACTGTATTTCATGTTGTATTTACATCTCAGGTTATATTGCATCGGAACGGGATTTTCTGAGGGATCCTTTTGTTTAAACTATAAACAGTAACATGTACCACTTACGTTCCACTCTCTTCTCCAGCATTGCTAGCCTGTTGGTGACCTCAGTCTTCAACTCGTTGATGCGAAAGGCTCTGTGAGAGCAAAGCGCATGACAAGAATAGTGAATGATAAGAGAATGACATGTATTTCACATGGTTCATTGGTCATAATAAAACTGAAATGGGGCCTACAAAATAAATAGACAAATGTGAAAGAACTTGTTGTCTGACTTAACTTGCCTCTATGGGTTGCAGCATGTATTATCTTTGAAAGTCACTGGTGCCACGTATATGTGTGTCAGGTATGTGTGAGGGCTTCAGCCATAACATAAACAACTGAGGCGTTACCTGCTGAACTGCTCAGCCACCTGGGACAACACGTTCTGAAACATGTCCTCCTTCTCTGCAGACAGAAACACACTCCTGATGAATCATTGTGAACAGCAATCACAATGTCAGGTTTGGTATCTTCAAGCTCATTACTGCATTCACAGTGGACGTGTTGTCAATCCATGAATGTATGTGTTAGTGAGCTACTTACCTCCAAGTTGACCGGTAGACAGAGGGACAACTTTGTACAAAGAGCTGTGAGGAAATCAGAGGAGCAGTTATTATGCCTAATTCTTGACATCAACAATTTCTTTATATTGCTTTTTTTTGTTGCAAATATTTACAATTGACAGAAGAATCTCACCACAAGGCTCATTTAGTAGCTGTTGAGTAGATATGGTCGAAAGCTCTGGAACAGCTACTAAATGAACCTTGTGGTGAGATTCTTTTGACTACTTCAAAGGTAACAAAAGAAATCAGTTGAAGCCTGTGAAACGGGGTGGAGATTCTGAAAAGGATGACATAAGTGAAATGTAATGAAGGGATTTCTATACAAATACAATATCATAATGCTGGTATGTTACTTTGGAGAGTTGGTGGGCATGGTGGGATCTATGGAGACCAAGGCACCTTCTGGGTCCACCATCATGATGGCAGTGTTCCTGCAAGTAACAGGACGAAAGTGAGAAAAGTGGAAGAGTACACTGAGTTGAGCTGTTTTAAATGTATATATTTGTTGTAGTATCCTTGTTTCTGCAGTACTTGGCTAAATTTTGACACTGACAAGTTATTGTTTTTTTGCGAAACACAAAGCTACGTATGTGCATTGTGCCTATAGAATGTATTATGTCCTATATTACAAAGTAGAGTCCGCAAAGACTTTGGCTTGCTGAATTTAAGAGAAATAGTGCCAACTGAAAGAAAAGTGTATAAAAAGTTTATTTTCCTCAATGAAAGCAAAACAGAACTAAAGGCATATGACTATACTACATCTTCCTTTTATCATTTATCATTGTCTGCTTTGGTGTGCATGGCTAATGCAGTATGTCTGTCTGATTATTATGTGCAAGTGCTGGCTGTATGTTATTGGCTGATTTACTGCATGATAATTTTGCTGTGTTGTGTGATATATTTTTGCGCAGCGCAGCTTGATGTGATAAGGCAATTTTCAACTATGCCCAGTGACACAGATAGGGAGTAATGTGATATCCATGTGAATAAATAATTAAGCAAATAAATCAATGAGCAAATAAACAAAACAACAAACCTGGGAATGTTAGATGAGGAACACAGAAGCTCCTTGATGTCACATGGGCTGCAGTGCCGACTGAACACCACCTGTGAGGTAAACACAGTTTGTTTATTGGTTTCTTAATTGAAGTTTGGTTCCCGTTTTGTATTAATTTAGGCAGGAGGCTACAGATTTACATTAAATTAACGGTTAATTGGGAGTAAGGCCACATAGTAGGGTGTTAATTCTTATCATGTCACATGTTTATGAGAAAACCTCCTCTGTGGCCCACAAATCCAACACAGAGCAATCTGTGTCTACAAGGTTTCAAAAGGCACACCTGCGCACAAACAGCAGCTGTGGTTTTGATATAAGGCCTCAGTCTTCTGACAGTGTGGGAAGGGTATCAAATTTCATGTGTTTTTTAGACAACCGAGCCACATGGGAATGTAAAGTAAGGGTCGGTTGAATGGTTGAATACCGTCAAGTCGGCAGAGAGACCATTGAGAGAATGGACAGCTGGAGTGTGAGAGCTCATGGGGCTCTTGAAGATAGCAACACTATCCACGCCTGTCATGCAATCAGTTTACAAGCCTTAGTACAGTACATGTACACACAGTACTACTGCGTGGGTGCAGATACCCTGTGCAAAAGCTGTGATCTCACGTCTTGAGGTGAGCAGGTGTAGCAGACAAACATTCAGCCTCAGACCGTGGGCTCGGGGCTCTTGAACAGACATGTGTCATCGCCAGCTCTCTACTTGAAGCACTCTACATCACCAGATCAGCAAGTGTTGCATTTATCTGTATCTCAGTATGTTCGGAACGCTGGAAAAATGAAACTCGAGCCTTAAACCATTTGTCCCGACTGTTGTGTAAAATGATCACTAAGCTGTTGCTCTGCTGCCGTTATGATTATAAAAATGGAAATAAGTCAGTGTTATACTTTATTTTGCATTCCATATTTTTTCTTTTCTGTATCACCACTGATTAAATGCTTAATTGCTGCTTCTGGAAACTTAAGCGTAAGGAAAGAAATAGATCTAAATTCATATTTTTACTCATATAGCCTGGAGCTGTAAGGCAGCAGAACTTAATGCTGGTGTGTAAGCTGTTGACAGGTGTCTGGTTCTGTCAGTAACAAGACAAACCGCTCTGCATCACGTCTAATTATAGCTCCTCCTCAGGTGAGGTTAGTCCGCTGGGAATACCATGCCATACTTAAAGTTAAAGGTTGGTTTTATAATTAAACCCATAATTAAATCTTAATCTTCAAGTTAAATCAGTCAACCAATAAAAATGTAAATTTATTGGATAAGTCCCAACTGTGATGATTTTAAACATATTTTTAATTGTATTGCCAAAACAATTGAATTGATTTTGTTTACAGTAAGATACCTAATCCACCATTTTCTATTTATACTGTAGATATAATTCTGAAACAAACCGTTACAGTTTGCAGTTAACATTGTTTGAGTCACTGAAAATATTAAATCTGTATGTGCGACCATTTATTCCCAGTCCTACTTACATTATATGACACTGTTTGCTGGCAAAAAATTAAAAGAAAAATGTAAAACATTTAAAATATTCTGTAAAAAAGCTAAACGTTTTAGTCAAACCAGCCAATCTCATAGAGCAGAAAGTATATTGCCAAAATGTGTTTAGTCACATTACATTTCTAACAAATAGGGGAGATTTCAACGAATTTTACAATGTAAACAATAAAACAGTTCCACTGGAATTGGACCCACCTTTTGCACTTTCCCGTCCACATCCAGGTAAATGGTTTTGGGGGCATAGGAGGAGGAGCTGGAGCCCATGTTGACCTCCCTCTCCTCTCTCACACACCTGCACGGATTCTGGCTTGGAGCCCTGAGCCACAAACCTGAAGGTCTTTTCGCGTCACTTTTCAAACAAATAAGGCGAGAACACAAGTTGTTTTCGGTGCACTCATGCAGATACAGCTGAGTGTTCACTAATGCCTGATAAAAACAATAAATCATGACACAAGGAGAGAATAAAACATCAGCATCAGGTGAGCATGCTCAATTTAACTGTCAACAAATGTGAAATTACATAATTTTCAAGTTTTTGCTGTTGCCAATCTCCAGTTAAAAAGAAACAAAAAACAAATACAAATGCAAAAACATTACCATGGGATATGTAAAACATGATAAATAAACTGACCATTTACATACATTATTTTCCATAATACACAGCCAGTTTCCATGATGTAATCAAATAGTAAAACATTCACTTTCAATTAAATAGGTAATAATTATACACATAGTACAGTTTAAAAAATCACAGTCACACAATTAATTCATGAAGAGCAACAGCAGATCTGCTCAACTCACAGTGTCAGCGATGCAACTTCCCCTGTGGAGATTGGAGGTAATGTCCCAGGTGCTGAGGATGCAGCTGACTCACATGCAGACACACTCAGATACAAACGCACATACGCAAAGGCAGAGCTACAGGGGAAGAGAGAGAGGATGTGAGTGATGGAGAAGGTGAGGAAGGGTACGTGTGAGGGAGCCAGAGGGGCACGCACCACTCTTAGCTGTTGCCAGGGGACTGTTACTATGGAGAAGAAAAAAAAAAGACATCCCTAATGTCTTAAGTGGTGTAGGGCTTTGACCTGCGCTGGTCACAAATGTGTTATCTGCATAGCCTGATTCACTGTATCTCATAGGGGAAAAAAACATACAAGCATTATGGCTTTATCATATACGGAATATAAATTGTTTACAGCACAGCTATCTGATTAAAACCTGACTAGAGGATTATATTATGTGTTCTGTTGAAAACAACAATTATTATTGGCCTAAAAGGCATGCAGTGCACAAACACAACACTGATTAGAGCACTCAACAATACACAGAAAATTACATCTTATCAGGGGGACTCCACTTCTAACCAAGGTGGGCCCGAAATTCAAGGGTGGCTTTGTTCTTTCTGTCAGTATTTGTATTTGTGTTTATTTTCTCTGTATGGGTGTGTGTGTGTGTGTGTGTGTGTGTGTGTGTGTGTGTGTGTGTGTGTGTGTGTGTGTGTGTTACCCTCCCCCAGTCCACTCATCCACTCCAGTGTTGAGAGCAGGTCTAGCAGATGGTTTGGTCAGATGAGTTCAGCTGAGCACTTGAGGACATTTCGAAGTGCATTTTATTTTTAGCAACAATTTACAATTGATCAAGTGGAGGATAAAATAAATATATATCAAAGCACATTTTCTATAATGATAACATTTTGTAGGAAACGTCAGACCATGTAAAGCATTTGCTAAAGGACTGGCTTGTCTTACTGCATTTCATTTCATAGCCTATCATGTTCATTTTATTGTTTTTTAATTTTATTTTTAATCTCACATTTGTTTTGGAGAGGCTTTACAGTCTATACAACATACAATACTGTCTATCTTTAGACCCTGAATTTGCATAAGGAAAACTTCACAAAAAATACGTTAAGAGGAAAAAGGGGAGAAAACTCAGGAAGAGCAACGAAGGAATGATCCCTCATCCACAACAGCAGTGGTGGAAGAAGTATTCAGAGCTTTAACTTAAAAGTAAAAATACCAAAACAGTAATGTAAAAACACTCCATTGCAAGTAAAAGACCTGCATTCAAAATTCTACTTAAGTAAAGTACAGAAGTATTATCAGCTAAATGTACTGCAAGTATCTAAAGAAAAAGTACTTGATGTAACTGATACATTATTAAATTTTACAATAATAAATCCTTAATACTGATGCGTCACTGCATTTTACTGTTGCAGCTGGTCGAGGTGGAGCCAGTTTTATATACAGATAAATAAAATTTAAAAAAATAAAAACAACATATATAAGATCG